>QNGE01003836.1:0-74193 GCA_008508345.1 Paragonimus westermani | reverse complement strand
TTGTGTGTGATATTCGACATATATGTATAACAAGATCCCCTACTATCCATCAGTAATCAAAATACCACTGAACGTGTTAACGAATCCTCTGATTTCAACTTGGAGAGAAGTCTTGGTCGAGGGGTCACTGGTCGGAGCAGACAGAACACTCAGCGTGCCTCCTCTCGGAGTGATCGGGCAAGCGAAAGTGGTTGAGCGTTCACATATGTTAATTCGGTCTTGCCTAATACGAGACCGATGGCGCAGTGGTCAACACGGATATCTCAAGAAAGCGTGGCCGGAGTTCAGATCCCAGCCGTGCAAAGATATACACTACTGACAAACTCTGATGAATGTCGAACTCGAGACTAGTGTTTATTTTCGACAGTGGCCGACTTCAAACTCTATGGGAGTGCGACAGCTTCGATCAGCTGTGGGTGATACTCACCCAGTATGACCACTATATTTGTTTCGTCTGTCGCACTCCGCGCTCTAGCGGGATAACAATTCAAGTATAGTACCTTTTTTCAGAAGCAACGAATCAACATCTGGTAAGGTAAGACAATTTTCACCAAGTAGGAGTGATAAGTGAGTTTCTTGCAACGAAACTCTTCTGCTAATTGCCAGTAACCGAATCATTGTTCATGAAGATCGGTTGGAATAAAGCACGTAATCAACGGTTCCTACTGACAGAACGTAGTCTATTCATCAAAACAGGCGCATGCACGTGGAAACTGATTCAGTTGTAGAAGTTTTGAAAGTGTTTCCCCTCTGGAGCACTTATCAAAGTGCACGCTAGGTAACGGAAGAAAACGTATGACAAAGGTCACTGAACTTACAACGTGTATATTACCTTCTATGATAACTACTGTGGTTTAATCAGAAGGGTTCTGTGTTTGGGGAATATTAGGAGCGTGGATACCGATATTAACCTTCCATAAATGCAACGTGCCGCGCCGTTTTTTTGCTTGTTTGAGAGTCAGCTGTTTGGAATTAAACAACAAATAAATGATTGAATATAAACATTCGAGAGACATCTGGTTAACCAGGGAACGTAAAATTGTGGCTGTCCGTCCTGAAAATGGATGTTGCAGAAGGGTCTTGGTTGATATGCACTACTGTCAGATTGAAATTGTTAATCACTGGTGATGACTGATTTTATGACTATACCCTATCAGTTTGAATACGGTTGCTCAGTACACTGTTTGGTCCAATTTAGTTAGTGTCGGAGTTTGCATGTTCACTGTCACCAGATTAATTGTCAACGTCACAATGAATAATGAATGTCAAGATTGCAGTTTTGGCTCGCCATATTTAGACAAGATATAACGCTTTTTCCAATCTCAGACTTAGAAGGTGGTCGGAGATAAGACTGTAAACGCCTAATCCTTATTTGATGGGGATGTGTAAAATGAATCGTTTACACTGCTGAGGGATGACCGAAGACAGTTCACCGTAATCATCCACCCGTTTGAGAGAGAGGCGAACAATCAGGATTCATTCCAAAGTACCCCTATCAACCACGCAACTTTGTGATATAAACTAAGCCCAAGGTTTTTGTGTCTGTATCCGAGGTTGTAGAAACGCAACTGGGGTATCCGATCTGGATTTGTCAGTAGCGGCTTCGTTCGAGTCATAAATTCAGATCACGGGAACTTAAAGTCTAGCTGAGCCTGGGACGTTAACAATTGTTAACGATTCACACTCTCACACAATTTTGTTTGTGATACCCTAAACGTAATGTGCATTTGGTGCGTAATGAAGAATGGAAACAGATGCAAAAACAGCACACTGCGTAACTGTCTTTATGCACGGTGTTTTCTTTGGTGACCTTTCTAAAAGATATGTCGAATATCTCAAACACAATAGAGGGAGATAGAAGGTGAGTATTAATCACTCCGTTTAGCACGTAGAAAACAGTGGACTCGGAATCAGCACAGACTGCATTATGTCTCCTGACAAACCTGTCCGCAGTGTAATTAAACCAATCACTGTTTGAGTGAAGTGCCAAATGTGTGTACCTGAAAATCACAAGCGTTTTTACGCGTCCGCCTTAAGCATCTGCTCCCCGGAGCCTAAAAGAATAAGGAGTATGGCTTGAAAAGTTGTTCTGACATTGAGGTGTCGGAGAGATGATTAACACAGATCCTGCATCTGCCGTTTACATTTCAGTATTACGTCATAATGGTTGCCTGAAGGCTGCTCAAGTAAGCAGCATGGGAGTGCTACAAATAGAAACAACGTCTGTGACCTCCGGTAATCTGGTCTTCCAGCGTTGGGTCTACACATCTGATCTGTTCTCATATTCAAATCGATTAACCATCAGAAAAACCAAAACACCTTCACCGCCTGCTTAAAATTCTAACCCATACATGTTTAGACCAACTGTCTGCCTAACAGGATTATCCGGTTGACTCTCACATTTCTATTTCGTCAATACAATTTCATTTATGCATCGAAGTGTGCTTGTTGATGTGCTCATTTTGTACGAACTACCAGCAGCACGGACATGGTGACTGGTTCAACCATTATGCTATTGCTTATGTGTCGCAACAAACATACGCACGGGTTTCCCTAGAAAGACAAATTCGCCATAAGCTTCAGACGTGTTTCAGAACTGACCAATTTAGTTATTTGAATTCATTGTGCTATCAGCCGAGTTAATCTGCCTGACCGTATATTTAAGTCAACAATCAAACCACACTTTCAAGAGGGTGCTTCACTGGTGAATATGCATATTGTGATGTTCTGTTAACGGGTGCATCACAATGGTTGTATAAAGACGGAAAAACAACAAGTTCGGACGAATGCAACATCAGACTTCGTTTTACACCTGCTGTTCCCTCTACAAAGAAGAAGTGTACAATGCATCAACACACTTTTGAGAGAGGAAAGCATTTCGCGGATTGGAGTGATATACACTTGATGCAAGCTTGCACAACACTGAACTAAACAGGCAGAGTATTATGCTGAGCACATCGCGTGATTCGACTAATTTACGTATGAAAATTGTAATTCATCGGCCGAATACGCCCCTAACTATCCCCATCAAATCTGTAATTTTTGGAGCAAATTTGAGTGCTTTATGTCTTCAGACAACTGATGTTTTAGATTTTATATATCTCCATTGCTTTTCTGTAATCTGCACGGATGCAATTTATGACAGATATGCAGGCAGGCCGAGTATTTACCAGGTCGTTATCCGGAGAAACAAAAACCCGTGGCAATTCCAAACATTGTCGAAAGCAAACAGAAAGTTTGTTGGTGACTGAGTTTTTTCGGATAAAACCCATGCTGTGCACCGCCTCTCATTATTCATGTTAACAATGAGCAGAAACGAACGGGCAATTGAATGCACGCCGTTTTTATCGACCTGTCACTGTCAAGTTTACAAATGTAGGGATGGATTTTCTGGTCAGATAATTAAGGTGTTCTGTATATTCGATGAGTGTTCGGAAAACTAATTGAGTTCATGTCAGAATCAAGCTCACAATCACTTGATTCTTGGAGCACGAAGTCAAGTCGCAATTAAGTGATTGCAACCACTTCGGAAAATGGCAGTCAACTCCATTTAGAGTGACGTAATGAAACTCGGAATGCCCAGGCAAGGTCGATGAACTGACCACTAAAATGGAAGAGTCTAGCTACTACGGGAAGTGGTTGTTTGTGTCCTCCAACAATGTTTGCACTCATTTGGGAAAGTTTTATTTTACCCTAATGAAAAAGTCAATTTTGTACATCTCAAATTACAGGTGTACCAACAGATACAGTGAGTAGTGGTACCGGCAGGTTGAGTTGTTTTAAGTGAGATCGCGGGCGGTCTCTGAGTCTGAGCCAGTACACGGGATTCGAGGGCAATCTATATCCGTTCATTTAGATTTACTGGTCTCTGTGTCGTTTTGGGCATGCATTGTTCAACCTGCGCCAATCTTTTTTACTCGAAGTTACAACCTTCTCAGCTGGCGTTCTATGAATCTTTCAGTATAATCAATAAGTTACAGTACGAACATAGTCTTCTGCAATAATGTTAATGTTGCTGGTAAAAATAACGTATTCACTCGTGCGTGTTCATGTTCAGCCGACCTGAAAGTGTAAAATCAGGTATTGCCTAAGCAACGTGAATTTCCCGTAGACAGGCCCGCCAACACAATCTTCATCCTAGTGACCTCTGAGCATGCTTAGAAGCGGCAGAAAACAGCAGGCCCCCAATTCCCATCCTGCTTTCAAGTGGGTTGGCGGCTGTTTAAGCCCGGCACTGGGTTACCCCGTGTTCATTCACCGCTGCTTAATGTTGTGTCAATGATGTAGCGCTTTCAGTCNCCAACAGATACAGTGAGTAGTGGTACCGGCAGGTTGAGTTGTTTTAAGTGAGATCGCGGGCGGTCTCTGAGTCTGAGCCAGTACACGGGATTCGAGGGCAATCTATATCCGTTCATTTAGATTTACTGGTCTCTGTGTCGTTTTGGGCATGCATTGTTCAACCTGCGCCAATCTTTTTTACTCGAAGTTACAACCTTCTCAGCTGGCGTTCTATGAATCTTTCAGTATAATCAATAAGTTACAGTACGAACATAGTCTTCTGCAATAATGTTAATGTTGCTGGTAAAAATAACGTATTCACTCGTGCGTGTTCATGTTCAGCCGACCTGAAAGTGTAAAATCAGGTATTGCCTAAGCAACGTGAATTTCCCGTAGACAGGCCCGCCAACACAATCTTCATCCTAGTGACCTCTGAGCATGCTTAGAAGCGGCAGAAAACAGCAGGCCCCCAATTCCCATCCTGCTTTCAAGTGGGTTGGCGGCTGTTTAAGCCCGGCACTGGGTTACCCCGTGTTCATTCACCGCTGCTTAATGTTGTGTCAATGATGTAGCGCTTTCAGTCGAACAGACTCATTATGTTTCCGGATAACCCTTGTTCAGTAGCCGACTGATTTTGTTAGAGAGTAACAGTCCGACATTTCAATACATATGGCATTCTGATCGTTATCTATCGTACTTTCTATGACACTGATAAATGTCACCGTGACTTGAAATCATATGGTTTTCCCGCCCAAAAATGGATAGCGAATTTCCAACTGGTAACTTTGATATCAGTGTAGGTCACGTGACTGACACACAGTCGACACCAGATGGTTGATAAAATGTAATTACTGCTACTGAAAATCGTTTGTCTTTCTAACAACGAGTTGTCCAGACTCCTGATAAAACCCAGTTTAACCTAGGCATTGGAACAAGCTGATAAATTATATTCTGATTCAGATGAATAGCAATGGCTTAATCTACTTTACTGATATGCTACGAATTGATTTTCATGTCCTCGTTTTGCCGTTTTTAAAGTCCTGAGAGCTACGTACTTTCCTCTAACCCTAACACTTCTCACATTATAGATTAGATGTGTCAATGGTTGGTGCTCGAGATAAGTTTTAGCCCCGTCCTTGATAGCTTAGCAATAATGTTACAATTGGCTTGTAATTAGCGAGACGTGCCATTCATTTTTTTCGTTGCATATTTTAACGGATTCAACGAGAAACACGAAGTGGGAAACATTTTGCAATGAAAAATCGTCCATCTCTTATTTCTGCCATTCTTATTTCCAATTGATAGCCCAAAATATGGATAGATTGACGTATGAATATGTCTACCGTTAATCACCATTGGTGGCCTGTTTTGTTCCAGAAGCAGACAAACCGGACAAGCAAACAGGGTAAATATACTTTGCACTTTGTGGTACATAGTCATTATCAGCAGCAATGTCAATGCCAAAACTTTGCAACTAGGTCGGTCACCAAGACGGCTAGAAGACACACATTGCGAGATGCAAACATTTCGTTCATTTTCATCTTCCGGTTGAGCAAAACACCCCAATATGCATATATAGGTAAGCGTTCAACGAAAAATCAACGAAATGAACGAATATCACATGGGCCCATTTAGGTTCAGTGCTACAGTAACGAAACTGATTGCGTCAGCAACTTTTGTCATCAGAGAGCCGATGTGTGACGCTTGAGTAGCAATACCTCGAAGATCGCCTAGAGTTGCGACTGTGCAATCCGACCATGAATGAAGTGACGGGGTCAACCGCATCAACCGTTGCGATTAAGTGTTATATGTCCGAGGTCGACAGATTTCTGTTCGGTTGTTGGCATGCCAACCCGCGTTCAATCATTGTTTGCACGAGCCACTTTGGCATGTGCTCTGTTCTTCTGCGTCGTAAGTTTAGCTACGTCCTCCTGAGCAATGAGTCACAGCAACTGCAAGTGAGCTGGTAAATGACATGAGACAAAGTTTTCCGGGAATAAATGGTTGGGGCAATGGGGATTCATTCTGGGAGTGGAAAGTAACGGATGTAATTCCGCTGGGCAATAAATGCGATCAACGGTAAACTTAAACGTTCGACTTATATCGGTGATATTATGGTCTCCTATATAAGAGAGGTAGATGAAACCTGCTTCCTCAGTGCTGATTGTGGCTGTGAGGTAGCCACTCGTTCCTTGTAATGAACTTCAGTAAATTCGACGGGATAACCGTTTGCAAACAGAACATTCTTCAAGTGCTCCTGTACGGACTTCACCCGGTTGCTGTGCACAGATTCCTTACCCGATGATAAGCCGTTCGCACTAAACTGCGGTTGTGAGCCATGGGTGCAAATTAAAAGAACTGCGATTACTGTCCACCCCAAATGGCTTGCGTACAAACAGATGGGTTAAATGTATAAATTGTATGTACAGAGATCAGGACGTCTAAGACTGATAATGAGTTATCTAACCTTTTTCATGGGTGAAAGAATGATTTCGATAAGTGGAAATGGAATGATGTTAAATTGTTCTGAAACGATTAAACTCGGCAAACATTAGAATGTCATCGAAATGCAGTTTACAAAGTAAGGAATGGCCGATACGATACGACAGTCCATCTTCAACCATCCCAAGAAAAATATCAACCGATTTCGGACCTACCGGATTTCCTATTGCTACACCATCAACCGGGCTAAAACCGCATATTCTATGTGCATATAAGGATCAGTTCCATGTGAAGCGGTGTGTGTGCGTAGTGAGTCAACGTCAGCTGAGTGCATGTTTTGTGTGGATCCCACTAACATAGTTTTCAACATACCACATGACTGAAAGGAATCCTTCGAAGACCGGAAACTGGGGGTTTCACGGATAGGCTAAAGAAAATGAACCAGCCAACAAGCAAAGTGGTGATATGCTGAATTGTCCACGGCAAGGAGAGGTTTCAGGGTACCAGCGGCCTTGTTCGAGTTGGGTGACTCCCTCATTCTTGGTGAACGGGTCCCAAACAGTTTTACCTGGTTATACTCCCGTTTACTCACATTTCCAAGCATTAGAGAAGTTTACGGCTTCCTCGTTGTTTGTTATTCAACTAGAATGTTGTTGTCTGGCTTAAATCAGCTTTGAACTCACTATCATCACCTAGGACGATGCACATGTTCCACACATAATCAGCTTTATTCAAGATTGCAATGCCAGCGCATTCGTCCAGTTTCAGAAGTACTACTCCGTGCGTCTGTTTGAGTTGCCTCAGAGTTCCGTAGTGTACAGAGTGTAGACATCACTGCCAAGGAAATGAAATGAACCATGGAGTATTTTATGAAGAAACGTACGGCAAAGTGGAAAACAACTCTTTAAGCTTGTTAGATAGGTTTTCAAACTTCGGTTTGACTTTTGAGATTGAACAAAATGTTTGCATCTCAGAATATATGTCTTCTTGCCGTCGTGAAAAACTGAATAAAAGGAACTCAATGTTTTAAACAACGTAGGTGATTGAAACTTTGAAGCAGCGTCACACTCTTCCCACGCTCATTTAAATAACATCATCATCGTGCCATGCCCTGATGGTAACATTAGTTCGTACATATGGCAGAGCTGATATGCTCTTTTCAACCGGGACAGCGAAAATTTGTGATTTAAAAGTGGAGTTCATCGAAAAGCCAAACGTTACAAAGAATTGATTCCCCACTGTCTGTTCTATGGTTAACAGGTTGTAAGACACACCATTAAAGTTGTCTTCATACACAGGAAAAACATGTTCATCCAGGCTAGTTGTCGGTTGAAAGGACCGCACCGATGACCACTCTTTTCAAATTAAACGCCATCCACACTTAGTCGCAGCCACCGCATTCAGACAGACATTTCTGCTAGACCACTTCGAAAGTAGGATCTAGACGCGTGCTTTGCTCTTATTACAGCTCACCAGTAGTGCATATCTCTGTCCGGATGGGAGTTTGCACTCTGACCCTCATACTTGTAAGTCTAGCATGTTAACCACAATTATGGTAACCTTATCATATGCATGGTCGCCTAATCAAACCTAAACGCCCAACCACAACCTTGTATGAATAATGTTCCGTTTTTCCGATCATTTCAAACGGAGAATGAAAAGAACCACACTGCTCCATACAACTGATAACCTCGTAGTCAAGACTTTTATGTTAGGTTGAAATTACTGCCTTCATTGAATCCACTGCAATGCGTGACAAACGGGCATTTATAACTGTGAGTATTGTAACGCTAAAACCCTAGGGCATGCACGTTGTTAGCACTATGTGAATGCGGTGTCCCGTGAAAGTGCGACTGCATAAGAACTCATTAAATTTGCCTTCAGGCGTTGTGCTTGTCACTGGTTTTGCGGAACACACCTGTTCTGTAGAGCGGTGATCTGCAGTTCACACAGTGCAACAGAGTTAGTCATTATAGTGATAGATGGTATAGTCTCATTTCAATTTGAGTGGAATCAAACATGCTTTTTGGAAAATAAACTAGGGGATTCACTTCGAATGGTTGGATATTCCCTCGCATATCCGCCAAAGTATCTCGTCAAGATGTCCTTTATAAGAAACAATTTGGGCCGTCTGCCTTGAATCGACAAGTTACGATAGGTTTGAAAATTCACAACTTCTAGCGTGCTCACTGTCTAACCTGACTGATGAATTCTAGAATTCTGAGCAGCATCACTGGACTAGTTTTCTTCTGGAAACCTTCTGAACGGATGATCACGCGTTTCACAGGCTGCTTTCAAGTGCTTCCTGTCGTTTTTTCCAGCGTTAAGGATAGTCGGCGATTTCGTTATCATTGTGTAATGACATGTCACTTATTAGCTGGTTAAGATACCGTACCAATTATCGTTTAATTGATACTGGCTAATAAATCTATTCGAATGCGTATAACATAATCCTCAAAACCGGAGTTATTCCGTCCGGGATAATCTTTTAAGGCGTACAACAATACCTTGTTAGTTTGTTGATGTGTCGTTGTTTGTCTTGCTGTTTCCATCAATTCTGAATCAGCCGGCTTTTCCATCTAAGCAACATTTCCTTCAGGGTCAACCAGCAAAAGCGTTGCCCCGATTAGTTTGACATTCCACATATTTTCTGGAATTGTGTACACTGATCTATTCATGCTGTTGCGTTACTGACTGTCTTTTTGCCTGTGTAAGTGAAGAATTTTATTTGACAGTGCTAGTTCAACTGTTCATGAATTTTGTTATTTTGCGTCAGTGGAAACATGCTAAACTAGCCTGACCCGACTCGGAGTCGTTTCTGTGCATATCTAGATGATAATCTTGATGAGTCATGAACCCCAGTCACATCTTTCAGTTGAAAATCACTATTTGTGTGGTAATTGTGTCCAATTGTCCGCCTGATGTGTGCTCGATATAAAAAATAGAATATTTTGACTTCCATACGTTATACGCTCCTTGAGATATGTGTTTCTAATGTTTGTTTCTGGTTAGTTCGAAGGTTCCTTTGCCTACACCCTTTTACGGTGTGTCTAAACATTCTGTTTTGCAACGTAGATTATCTTCAGCCTGTATCTTCAACTGATTTCACCCTGTCTACAGAAACAGAAGCCAAGTAACGCGAACCTTTTTGCAATGATTACACATAGTACGTTACATCAACGAAATCTCATCCTGAAGTTGAACAGAAATAGATGTTCACTCGGTGCGAATCTCACTGAATCCAATACCAGTTGGTGCGCTAACTCTTGTGCACTAACCAACTAGATTGACTGTACTATCACATACTCGGCATACTCCAAACAACTTTCGTTCGATCTGGTTGGTCTTGAATTCCTTGCACTAATTGGTCGAGATACACTTTACAAATTTCGCACACCCGTGATATTATCTGCGGAACTAGCCATAGATTTGCTTTCAGATGTACAACGGAATTTACTAACCATCGTTCACACAGTACTCTGACTGGTCTAAAATGCTTACATATTGGTTATTGCCGGCTGCAGACAGATAGAGCTAACAAGAAACCAACAGTGTGAAACGACACTTTTTGTTGAAAGCAGAAACTAGACGAAATTTCTTTTCACAGCAAACTAACGTGACCTGATGTGTTCATGTGAGTTTTATGGTGTTCGACCGGAGAACAGGCGACCCGGAAGAGTTTGAGGGTGGTTGTAATAAAGTTTATAGTTATTACATAGGAAAACGTTTTTAAGGACACTGTTCGAATTCTGTGGCAGTGACTGGAACCGAGGGTTTTAGGTTATGTGAATTCATAAACCTCAAAAACCGCAGTTTTCGCTTCCGTTTATTTTCTCTGTAGGATTAATCACAAATTGGTTGAAATATTTCCTATCGTCATCAGCTACATATCATATTTACGTGAAAGTTCCTGAACTATGATTGTCAACATGATGAGCGGCTGAGAGACGTTCTGGAAACTATACTGATTTGGTGCAAAATCGCACTAATCAGGTTAATGAAACTGAACTGAGCTTGCTTACTTGCGTTCTTCTAGATTAATACTGAAGTTAATTTAACCAATGTCACCTGCACTTCATTTGTATTATACGATTTAGTAACGGTCACACTAGGGAGTAAGGTAAGGTTATTTAGGAGAAGGGTTCATGCTATCCAACTAAGACCGAAAGTTGAATCTACTCAGCATAACAAGTTTTTGGTTGTTCACAGGTAGACCAGAAAGAAATAAGGTGATTATGGATATTCATTAGTGGTCACCTGACCGATCGTCAAAGTGACATCAGTGAAGACAACGGAAAATGACAAATTTCTGGATTTGATGCACCCGCCAATTCTAAACGGCTAAGGCGAAAGTCACAGCTAGTGCGATGCCATCATCAATCACGAACGTATACATGATTCGTTCATAGGCGAAATAAGTTTTGAAAAATGACTGCTTGCCCACGTAACATTTTCCTGAGCACAACCGAGGTCACCTGTAGCTTGCATGCCAAGTGTTTGATAGACAAAATACCAAGAAAGACTGAGGTGTTTGACAATCTACGAGTTCTGTCATCATTAGCTGGCAAAAAAATCACTCTTGCTAGTCCAGTGGAGGGTTTTTCGCTGATAAACCCTCTTAGAGTGCAGAAACGCAAGGCAGCACTCACATATTGCCTGTATGTTGTTGAGTGAAAAAAACTTATTCGTTCGCTTGTTTGTTAGTCACTGAGTAGTGCACGTGTGCACTTTACTGGCATCTGCTGGCCATGTTAAGAAAACAGAATACATCCGATTAAACGGACCAACTTATTTCGAAAACAAAACATTAGTTATTGCTCACCTGGGTCACACAGTTCAAGCTAGGGCCGAAGTGAAACCAGGAACGGTGTGGAGAATCCGCAGAAGTGAATATACCTGAGGCTGAGTTGGACTAACTGTCGTTACAATGTATGAAATTCAGGGACTTGTTACCTCCAACTTTCAGTTCACCGAGCACCAGGTGGGTGGCCATGGGAAAACTGATCAGCTCGACACATTTCGACCTGTATTTGGTTGTGGCACAGTTAGTCATTGTTTTAACATTTGGTAATTAGCTCATTTCTTTATTTAACTTAATGGAAATACGTTGACTTAGAAGTTGAGTGCTTTCAAAAGAATGAACGTGTGTCTAATTCGTGCAAAGTACAAATGCACTATAAGTTAAACTGCACATCACTTCAAATTGGTGGCTTTTGGGAAGAAGAGAAATTCCCGCTCGGATATTGCCAATTGATATTTGTTTCCGTAAAATGGTTCCTCATTATGAAAAAAGAAAACATCGTTCACGATAAAAAAAATTGTTGCGGCGGATATTCAGTCACTGGCGTCTCCATGGCACTGATGTGGTTGAAACAGTCCGTATTATGACAAACTTTTGACCTACATCAAACATAGCAGTAAGTCTTTCATTAAACTAACCCCCTACACGGGTTTTCTGGTCAAGAACTGACGGATAACTGTAAAACTCGGCATGTGGACTCAATATGCCGTTGACTTAGGGCTTTTTATCATGATGTGTGTGACAGAAAACAACTGGCGAGGTCTCCATGACAATATCTCTTTTTCTGAAATCAATAAATATGTTGTGAAAAAATTAACTCAACATCCACCCAAAGTTTGACGTGACTGGGCTCACTGAACAAACAAATACGTTCACAATGAGGTATTTGCATACCAATTACGGACGTCTTTTGACCTGTTTTATAAACTCCAATTACTCCTCTACGGAAGCATTAATTAAACATTCATGAGTGAATCTACTGACGCAAGCAATTTGTCATAAACCAAAAGTGAAGGTGAACAGTTGCGAAGAAAAAAATTGAAACAGTTCCAAGTTATTTATATTGTGTCGTGTGGACGGGATTTAGGATTAGACTTAAACAAACATCAGTGCTTAAAAGATGTTTTGAAGGTTTCTTTTGAAAAGTCAATATGTGCTGCCTCAACCAAGCTGACGACCACCACTACTGGTGACAATATGTCCAGAGGTCAGATTGAACCCGAAGTGAACCAGGCCCCAGCAACTGTTGTTGCATCACCGGTGCATCGCTAGCAGCCAGTGATTTAGACTGTACGCCACTCGCTGTCCTCTGCAGGTAAGGTCATAATTTTTAATATTCCCAAAACCATGTACATTATCAGCAGTCGTTGTCTGCTTTCGGTCGCTGAGGTTGTTGCTACGCCAAGGTGACAACATGTCTATACCACCAGAATGATATCATCGTCAATCTGAAACAGTTGTGGTAACCGGACCGTTCCACTGCTCGTGTGTGCGTGCGTGGATTGTGTGTGTGTGTGTGTTTGATGGGAATTATTCAGCATTAACCTTATTTAATTGTGCTGTATAAACACCAACATTGCACTATGTGCCTAATGAGATGCAGCGAAAGTCGCAAGGAGTAAAGCGTACAATCTGCTGCTCTATGCTAGCAAGTCTACTCCGGGAGGCAACTGTTTCCAGTTGAATGTGATGGTGACCATTACAGTTAAGACGCGGCAAAATATCACCTTATTCACTTCAGTGGAATCGTACCTTACGCACAATAATAAGTTACATTCACTCTGCAACATTCAACCAGTGAAGCACTCCGTATAAAGTTTAACTACAAAGTTTAATAATGGAGATATGAACAAGTTAGATGTGTTGTACTGTACTGACTGAGCAAAATTCTTGACCAAGATTAGTTACACTTATGTGATCTTCAAACAGAAAAGTCTGAACAAACTGCTTCGTTAAGAAACCACACATGGTGTATTGATAGTAGAATCGATCTCTATTGCGGAAGGTTAACACGGAAGGTCAAATTGGTGGCTAACTAGTCTGTCATTTATTCCGTATCCAACCAAGTCAATGGGGCATCTCAAATGTCAATGTTTCATGCGCTCAGTGGCACGGTAAAGTTAGACACAATCTATTTTCATTGACTAATCAGTTTAATCAATGCCTCAGCTCAATACACGACTGAATCAGTTGAAGTTCTGGAGGACATTAAGTGCGCATTTACAATTTCCAATAAATTAACTTACAAAACGGTTGTGGGCTTTCAGTTTATTCTGATCAACTTGAGAACGCAAAAAATGTGGAAACGTATTACGTTGCATTAGGAACTGTAACACTTTCCGGAGAAACTGTTCACACAGTGTGAAATTCACTCATTGCTATCCGACACGAATGGATGATGGTCCAGCTAAAAAACGTGAAAATACAATCGGCATTTTTGCGTTCAATGGCAACCTTAGCAGATTTCTCTAAAAACAGCGTGGTGTGCAAGGACACGAAATCATTACACACAGTGAGACAGAGTTTGTGTTGTCCTCACAAATTAGGTTGGTTGGATCGTCCGATGAAGCGGTACTTCCTATATTTGTCAATATCCATATTACCCGTAAGATTTTTTAACACTAGGAACAGTTTATTGGAAAAAACACAAATGCATTGAAAGCGAGATTGAACAACGTATAGTTTACATCATTATACTGAACAATGTTCTTCTATCCATTTGATGGCATTTTCAACAATTGACGACTAGGCTAGCAAGAAGGTTTGTTGAGTAGCATGATCGGTGCAATGTACCGTCATTCGGTTGTGACCTTGATTATAACAGCGGACAAAACCGGAAAATTCATGTATTATATTTTGTTTAACATTCCTCTAATTTCGGGATAACAACAAATGAATAAAATCTCGCTTCCCTCACTAGAACATTACCTGAAGTATCTTACCTTTTCGGACAAAATTGTGAGAAATTCTTCCAGCTTGGTTTCTTTTTCTGCTGGTATTTTCCCATGCGTTCACAAGAAACATGCGTCAAGATCTGATCATATATTTTTGTTGAAGCACATGCATTGTCCTAACTTGCATTGTTGGTAAATTCGGCTTGAACTCAAGCAAGACCAGCTGAAACGACCAAGGTGGAATGCGAGCATTTATAAGGGTTTCATAAAGGCCATAGGGTGGGCATGTAGTAACCCTGCAGTCAAGTCGATTCGTATCACATCGACTGATCGATCCGGCTTCGGGTTGATTGGTCTGTATTAGCTCAATCAAACTCCAACCGTGCGATCGAAATCGTGTACGTTATCTGAACTGTCAATTGCGTTTGATTTGTGACTTCCCTTCTGAAGTGATCTGTTCTAATGCCCTGACTGTCATATGTGTCCGTCTCGCTTGATTTAGTTTGCACCTTGTAGTTTCGCTCTAAACATTTAGTGACCCAGTTTCAACGCAAGTTTCCGATAAACGATTTTACCACCTCAGTTGTGCTTCTGGGATTTGAGTGAAACGATTGTGCTTGTCACGGAAGGAGACGATATAATGGAAGACATCACGTATGCTATCTAAGATCGTGAAAGCTCACACCCCAGTCAAGCAGTGCACGCAAAATCACTGAATACACATGCGTCATCCAGCTCTTCCGTAAAGGGCATTGAAAGAGCCAGATGAGGGAAGAATACTCAAAGAAAGTTGGACAAAATTGTACATTTTTCGATGCCCTTTAGTACAGCGCCTATAAAGATATGCTGCATTCTTCCGAGTACATATCGTGCTTCAAAATAACACTAAGCGATTGATAGAGTAACACATATCAGGATCCCACGACTTTGGAGTAATGCCTCACTATGTGTACGTAACATAGTTTGCTCTAAGGTTTCCATTTCCGATACTTTTGCATGGTAAACGACCAAACGATATACGAGGTGCCCTACTTGCTTCAGAATTATCTGGGACAGGGCTAGTGTGGTTACCAATAACCAATAACCAATATCAATATTCAAAAAAGGTTCTTTGTATTGTCTCTGGCTAGATTCAGACCAGCGATTGGGGTGGTATATCTGAACCCTGCCAGTGTACTAATAGATACGTCAGAAAGATACTAAATGTGATAATCAACAAACATCACGTAGGTGTCAATGGATATTTCCCTAAATCCGTTTTCCAGGCTAACACATTGTAAGTGGTCATCCAGACCACCAGCGCAGTTTCTCTTTACTCCCTTAGCCTTCAATGTTTATTCGTACCTCAGTGTATTTCATAATCTCCCACTTCGATTAGTTTAAAACACATTCATACAAACATAACAAATTCAGAGTAGTTTTATTTCGCATGCTTTGTATTCTGTACCAAGTAGAACTTGGTCTCAAACCGTGCGTCTTGCTAAACTACTCTACTAGGCAACTTGCAGTAGCGTTGACCACATAAAGACGAATTCTCAATGCAAATTTAACAACAAACATGTGTGGGGTGTGCGCTAATTTGTCAACCTGCGATAAAGAAAGTTATCGCCCACCATAACCGGGTTTCGAGAAACACACAAACTCATTTCCACAATGCCAACTGGCTGCCTGCCGGTTCTTTAATTGTGTCAGAAGTACATGGACATGCCTTCTGTGGTGGGCAGAAAAACTCTTCAAAATTAATTTCCAACTGGCAATTTCTAAGGACGCAATATGGAGACCACAGGCATTTCAAAACCTGGCCAAAACATAAGCGATTTTTGCAGCATGTGTGGTATTCAGGACTTAGCCGTTCGAACATTCTTATGTACGCGGTCAATCGTGTCGCTTTCCGCACGATATCAAGTTATTATAAGACGTTTTTGTGAGAAATGTTTTCTCAACATGTGTGACCTTTCGCTGATTACTGGCACTTTTGGATTTCGTAATGTGGAGAGGCTGGAATGAAAGTGGTAAAGTCTCTCTCCGTCTAGCCGGTAGGATTATCCTAAAATTGTCTGCCTTGTTTCATAAGCTGAAACGAATACCAAATCAGAAAATTTCAAAATTCGTTCACTTAATCAGACTGATAATCAGATCGAGGAGAGTGACAGTGAGAGATTGAAGATTGAGCCGCGCAGCAAACAGTGTCACCTTTCTCCTCAAGAAAGTTCACTGTTGGCTGAGTTCACAGTGTTTTATCTGAAGTTTTCAAAAAGTCAACCATTTTCTTCAGGTTTCTATCAAATTCATAAAACTACACTGAATTAGCACACCTTTGTAGTTTCCTAATTTTCTGATTCAGTGGGGTACTAATGTCAAATAACGCCCACGTGAGTGATGTCTATGGATACGGTGAAACGGCGGAAATAGGACGTGACCAAACGAGGTTGGACGCGACCAGGTTGATTGCTATGACCTTTGTGATTTTCAGAAATAGACTACAGATAAAGGTTATATAAAGAAGGATATATTTCCATAAGATTGGAGCCGTTCTATCTATGAAATCGACCTCGAATTTCAAACTGCTTCAAGTGCAGTCCCTACGTTGTTGAAGTGCAGTAGGACACAACATGAATCATCCATCTTAGAAATACTTCGATTGGTTTGTATACAATCAGTTACCAGTAGTTAACTTTGTACCACAGTTCACTACCATGCGATCTGATTTTCAAGTGGTTAAGTTGTGAACATTTCCCACCTGATCGTTCATTCATACTGCTGTCTGTCACACGTGACCCTTTGTTTTTTTCGCTAGACAGTAGTGTACCACATCGTACACCAAATGATTAAGTGAATCCAAATTTAATATCGCGTACAGTGAACAAGTACCCCGGAAAACTTGTTTGCTGGTAGAGAAATGTGCGAGCTGTCATATTTGTGAACAACATTACCATGGACCTAGATAATATGAGATCATCATAAAGCAATATACATTTTTCTCGCGGACTGTCTTAAACCTGTGTCCCAGCGTTCCAATCTTGAACGCGTTGAGATTAAACGTTTGAGGCATGTTCACACACAAAAATATACAAATTGTTTATTAGCTCGACATCACCTCCTCCCCGTAGATGGAAGCATAAAACAATTTCACCGTTTAATGGGCGTGTATAATTTGTGTTAAATGACCGTGCTCTACATGATTACCTGTCGAGACGGGAAAACGGTTCGGACTGTCATTTACCAGAGAGGGTCTCCGACTTGGTAACCTGTAAGTCAATGGGGATCTCGATGTCAGTAAGATAAACGTACAGACGACTCAAGCGTATAATTTTTGGTCAAGTTGGAAGCCTAAGGATTCATATAGACAGGCAACACCATATGGCATTCAAGTATATAGACAATTTTCTCTAACTAGGCGCTGTATGGGCTGATATGCCAAGCTAATCCTAGAGTCAGGGAGTTCCACATTTGGACTTAGTCCCTAACTCATCTCAATGTCACATGTGAAATCCACCGTGGTTTGTGGAATCGACTATCGGAGAGGAGTTCTCACAGATTTTGAGTTAAAACTCACCGGAGCCGTTGTCGAGCACTTCCGTTTTGCTCACAGATGCACTGTGACCAGTCGGACAACTTAGAGGTGACCTAATTGTGAAAAGTATGGGTTTCGATGGAAACGACTTGCTCAAGCGCGAGAGGCGCGCTGTCACTGAGGCAATCTAGCCTGGCCGAAAGAGCGGAAATATTGCAGTTGGTGAATTTAATGAAAAACTTTGGGATGAGTGGATGACCGCACCAAAATGCTACATTTCTGAGTTCGGAAAGTAAATTCACAACTAAGCTGGCAATGCGTTCGATACGTTTGATCATGCAGTTCCTCCTTGTATGTTGGCATGAGAAAGCTGATTTCTATTAACACTGGATGGCGTTTGTCCAACAAGGTCGTCGAATTACTATTTCTAGTAATAATTGTCAGGTCGTGAAACCTTTAACTATGGGTTTGAAAGAAATCCCTAGAAGCGGTCACAGACCGTTAGTAAAAAATTTGGACGTCATACAGGTGTAAAGTACAATCAACGTCAACATACATCAAACACGTTTCTGATCCAAACACTGGATGTTGTGACAAACAAGCATACACGTGATACCCAGTGGTGAACTGACGCGTGCATCTTTCCTTCCCTTAGACGCCTTTTCTAAGTCTAAGTGAATACCGTTAGATCTTGTAAATGCATATTCCCAGTGCAAATTGCCCAGGTTGATGGTAACTTAAACTTCACAAGAAAATGCTGGCAAGTCACATATGATGCTTTTAAAACACATGTCGTATTTCTCACAATGTATCACCGTTTTCAACGGTATCACTCACTTAACTCGAGTTTTCTAAAATGTGTGAAAGTCAGCTTTACTTTTGTTATCGAGTGAAAATTCAGTGTGCTTCTCAGAAGGTACGTTACATCACGTACTTTACTGTAATAGTCCATGTTTTGTTCGTCCATAAATTTTGCGCACTCTTCTTCCTCTCGTTTCTTTGACAACTGTGGTCTTCTGCTTACCGACTGCAGATAAAACGCAAAGTCAGGGTTAGCGAAGCCATGCACATCTTGATGTTCATGCACTACTCACGGTCACCTATTCTACACATTCTGAATTTTAAAGTTGAACTTAAACAGACCAACGTCAACAGCAAACCTGAAGTGATTTAGATGAATGCGTCTGATAACGAACGATAATGTTGAATAAACTTATATCAATCAAACTTGAATACAATTGCCCTGTTACCACACAGCTTTAATTCAAACAAAACTCATCATGAACTTGGAAGAATAACGCTATACATTCCCATAATGTCCAAAATCTTCAAAGGAAAATGATGGTTGGACCCCTTACGGTCGGACAAAAGGTCGAAATCTATCATGAGTTGAGTAGAAAACTGGGAGACTGAACAACAGTTTGGCAGCTGTAACATGATACTCAAAAATCGACAGCCATTTTGCAATTGTTCGGAATGAACTGCAGAACGATCAGTCAATTGGTTACCGTTCTGAAATGATCAGCTCAGGCTTGCAAGCATTCTGCTTTTAAACATCTGCCTACTCTGGTTTGTCTACATCACTAGGCGAGCGAATGGTTCTCAAATAACCAAATTGACAACAGATACACTGAATCTATGTTGGTGATGTGATGTCTAAAATAAGTATTTCATTTTACCCTACGTAAGTGTTCTTGTGCACTCGCTCTGTGTCGAACACATTTAGTTGACGACACACAAGCTGATAACTTAGTTGCTCTCTGAAACTTGTCAAAACCGCGAAGGTCTAAATATCAAAGTACTGTAATTTTCAGCTTTGGGACGATAATCCAATGAGGCCACCTTCATCGTTGTTTAAGTTAGTAACTAACTACAACGGTTCACAGACTCCAACCACCCACCAGCATTTTACGACAAAATACGATGGTCCAGCTGTAGTCATTAAATAGACTTGTCTTTGCCGAAGTGATTGTGTGCATGCCACCCCCTCTCCTGCAGTAGTCACCTTCATTTCAGATAAACTTCCTCATGTGTACGATTGACAATGCTGGGAAGAAAACGTGAGCAGTAGTCATGTGTAATGTCCGAAGAATGACGCCTACCTTCTCGTTTTTACATTTCAAGAAATTAAACTGCATCTTTTGCAGAATAAAACGAACATGTTACATCGTGTCTTATTTCGCATTTTCTTGTCAGCATATTCAATGAAATAATTTAAAACAGTTACATCACCTCAGTACTTTGAAAGAAACAGTCAGGAAGCGAACGCCGTGGATTGCGGAAATTCGTAATGGCTCATCAGTAACACTTATTCATTAACAAAGAGAATCCTCGATATAATGTTTACATTAATTGGGGGTGTGGACAATGAAACGAACAACAGAAACAAAAAACCCCAGTCTTTGGATCAGAGTGATAGTCATTGCGACTCAGGCCCATGGCGGTCCAAAGTTAGTAAGTAATTGTTTTGCACACATAACACAGGTTTGAACTGGTTTATCTTAAAGGCTTCAGCAAATTTTAGGAAACGTGGGTTGTGGTGGAGCTGATTGTAATTGTGAGGGTTGAGGTCAAGCTCATGTTGTGGCTAGTTGACAGAATGCGTCGTGCGATCGACGAAACTGGGGACCTACGATTTGCTGTGAGGACAGTGTCAAACTATGAGATCTATTTGTGGTTCCACTCAGGTACATGCTGCTTCATTCCTAAACCCAATGATCTATCGGTTCTGCTTATGTAACGTTCCCCGCAGTTACATGGAAATTAGTAAACAGTAAGACAATTCGCTGGGTTCATAGTAACAAACTTTGTTATTGTGTTTACTAACAATTTCAGCACAATCTGCGAAGGGGTGTGATGGCCTGTTCGACATAATTAATGGTGTTTGGTTCAAGGCTTCAGGATTGCTTTAGGGCTCTCTATACCATACGGAACGTCGTTACGATGGTGTGATTCGCTGCCGAAAACAAATGAACATGTCCCGTACACCATTTCAAACATCCAAACTTTATAATATTATACAATTTTACCTATGCGTCAAGGATGAAAAATCTGGAAATTTAACTTGATCCCTCTCACTTTGAGTTTTAGAAACCAACCTACTCTGCGTTAACTCCAAACAGTTGACGTTTTTCCTCAGAATTACTGAAAACACCAAGTGGACAGCATGCCTAGTAATGACATCGTTACCTTATTTTAACCAGGACATCAGCGACAATGCTGGCAAACGCATTGTTATAATATTTTGTTGCTACATCCGCCCATTTCGGACGGCTTGTTTCGTTTCCTTTGATAGAGTGGATGAGAAGCGTGGGTCCAATGTCTGCACCCCAGATGTCACGGTTTGTAACTGGATGTTTTCAGACATTTTAAACGCATACACATTTAGCTTTAAGATCCTCGCGGCAAACTCGCTTCATGTTCACAGCTTCAAGCATGCATCTGAGCTGACTCATTCCGGCAGCTTACGACTTGATGACATATTACACATTCTCCCGTCTGATTCCCGATCATTTTGTTAGGATAGCACTACGGATGAACAGTGTCTCCATTCGTATTGCTGACACTGTGTATCGACTACCGTGAAGTGGATCGATTACATCGCGAGTACAGCCGATGACCAGCGCGGTCTTCAAAAGCAAGCGTTGAAAATGTGGCAGAGACTTCGATTTTGTCTTAATGACAGGAGGTGAATAGCTAGGAAGTCGCTGAAAATAAGAATGCACTGATGCCAGAATACGTTTAGGGTGAACGTATTGAACAGAGGACAAAAGAGGACTTGAGTGAACTGAGCACTTTATTAGAACGAATGATTCCAGTACGTTGGCAAGATAATTATGGATAAAGTACATCAGAAAACAGCTTGTAAATATGAGAACAAATAACTCCAAGCTAGCCATTACCCACACCAGGTTTGATCGACTGTTATTCGACCAAATTATCCGGCCTGTGTACTGATACGCTGTAAAACCTCTTCTGACAGAAGTGAACCGGCTTTTCTATAAGGCAGATTGTTGGTGACGTTATTCTGATGAACCTTTTTACCCTATGAATCTTCATAAACATGACAATTTTATTTACGTGCACTGCTTTGCAATGCGAGGTGAACCAACTAAGAAAACAGATAATTACAACAGCCCATGGCCTTGACGAACGACGAAACCAGAGTGTTTAAAGGTGGTGAAAATCTCACTGGCTTTGCGAATACACCATGTCCAGAACTTGAAATTCCCACTTATAATCAGCTACTGACTCCTCTCACTGCAGAGTAGGCAATTTACAATTTCTCACTTGTGGCTTAACTGTGTCACTGATTATCGTCTTTACCTGAACAATGGAGTTGTTGAATTCCAGAGTGAACTATGAGACTCACCATCTGAGTCGTCAATCCGTTGAAATAATGAATGTTAGTTACGAAACAGCAGGTTGAATAGCTAGCTAATTTGGAGCATGATAGTTCAGTGCACCCGAGGTAGTTTCGTAGCTGAGTTAGCAGAACACTGACAATGAAATCCCGCTACTCGCTCGAGCCCAAACAAAGCCCGGATATTACTCGACCGGTTTTCTTCAGTTTAGTACTTCCAAAACATTGCGTGTCAGTAGTACGACGTTTAAATTATTCTCCGACTAACACGGCTAATTCGTTGAGTTGCACCTCATTAAAACTCTCCAATCAAAACGATTCCCGACTGGTTAACAGTGGCAGCTTATCATTCGGAGCATGTATAGTGCTGTGACATATATTCTGAAAAAACAGTTGGGATTCCGTTATTCCTCCTAAAACTAATCTTGTCATTCTTGTGAACACATTTTCAAGGACGAGTATTCTATCTTACAGCCAGTGTTGATGAACTTTAGCCGAATTGTTTCACACTAGATTTCGATTACAGATAATGTTCAACACAAATCACAATTACTGACCTTTGTTTGGTTGTTGAGCGCGAAAAACAATGTAAGACCGAGTGAAATTTTATTGGTTTGGTTGTCTGAATCGTGATTTATGTGTAGCACGCCACTGTGAACAAATATGTTCGCGAATAAATTTGGTGAATCCTGCCTACCAAAAATTAAATTGAACAACATTTCAATAAGTGACTCTAAGAATTTGGATTAAGTGAAAAACACTTCCGCTCCACCACTTTTCTAACGTAAGCACTCGCAATTTGTAAGTTACGGCCACACTTTTTGTTTGTCACTCAAAATTAAGTTAGTCATTGATTTCTTCGATGTGTTCGTAGAAACTGGCCTTCCTCTACGTATCTGATTTGTTTTTTGCCGGACTGAAAATTAATGTCTGGTATGAGACTTTATTTTTCTTCATTCCCGCCAATCTTTCTAAATGATAACGCATCACGCAATCAGTCCTCTCCATGGTTTGAATAACGAAACGTGTTCCTCTGATGAAGCACGTTCTGAAAATGTGACAACCCGCAACATCATTATTTCTGAACCATTAGGCTCTGCATTTCTTCTAAATCACGCTACACTAGTTACGCGAACATTTTCGAACGCACTGCCTCAAAATATTTGTCAGAATGATTTTTTCTCACGGGAAAGTCGTTAGTAACCACCTATTCGACCGCCAATTGTCTTCTAGGCATCGCTGGACACGAGAACGTTAGCAGGGGTGTTACTGAGTTGGATGTGGCCTATTCATCGGTTAGACACAAAACCGACCAGCTCATTGCTCGTCCGCGTTGGTCAGGACCGCGAGAGTCGAGATTTTACCTAGGATAAAATTGAGCTGTCTTACAACCAAAAGTGAATGATACGATATGTGCGATTTCATTCTGCAAAGTATTAGCTACGCGTGGACGGGCGCTGTCGAGCTGTTACGAAATGAACTAAGTCCACTTATGTGACGGAGCGCATACACGCCTAACTGATAGTACAATTTATAGAGCGTTTTGTGTTTCAGCATAACTGATTGTTTGTCGGTGCGGCGTTGTGTACGTAACGTAAAATATCTTTACATGATCACATTGACGTTGTCTCATTAGAATATGATGTGCGTTGGATGATGCAGCTGTGAAGTCATGGATTTGTGCGGTTTGCGTTTCGACCCACCTCAGGAGTTGCTCGGTGATATGGGTTTGTAACTGGCTCTCAGTCCTGTCTATGTAGGATTTTTCACACCTACATCACCAATCGTAGATAAACTTAGAGTTAGCTGACTCGGATACAGGTTGTCTCAATCAGAAAGTTGTAATCTGGAAGACCGTACTGTATGTTCTCGTGCCAGAACTAACCAGATGACAATGAGTTAACTGGCATGAATTATTGCCCTTGAAGAGATGCCGAACAGATACCACCATTTCGACTTAGTATCAGGTCAAATTCTTATATCAAGAAGCTGTTTGAATATTGAAATGAATGGTACCCCCTTTAGCCGTAAGATGATCTCTACAAAGCCAACTCTTTCTAAACCTAATCCTCAATGCGAATATGTGCGGCCGGATCATCCAAAATGCATATCAGTCTTTTTTTCATAATCGGGGTACAGAGCTTTCGAAAATCAGGTGCTGACGTGTCCATGTGTTTTGACGATAAACATATCATTAAACGGAACCACCTGGATTTCTCACGATGCATATATCAATAATTGATGGGCTGTTTTGGTTTTTACCTTCCACACCAAATTACATGTTTTGACATAAGCAACTCGTTCGGCTCACTGAGCTCCAGGCTTCCTATCGATTCTTTCGATTTGGAACAATCAGTGGGTAAATGTTAACAAGCACGCTATCCGTGATCTATATTGGCTGTTTTTCTGATTCACCCTATTCATTGTTTTCATATCTATCGTGTTGTAATTAGCCTGATGATCAAAATCGGAAAACAAGTCTTCCTCACTACTCTGTCGTTCTCAGCAGTGATGATTTTCTGCAATGAGAAAAATAATGTCGATCCATGGTTCTTATAACTGTGCTGAAAATGACTGTGTTTGTTACCCGTTGCCTAACGTTTGGTACAAAATCGTCTGTCACTACAGGGTCTGGTGGGTTACCCAAAGCTACCCATTCAATATGTTTGTAATGCGACTCTTAGAATACGAAGTTGATGTCTTTGGTACAAAGAGACGGTAGATGTTTCAGCTCGCGTTCGGACATTCCAACTCCTATATTATACTTCCTCATCTGGATGTCATATTTTTTTAAGCTGGTGTTTCCAAGAACCCCTGTTTAACAACCCTGATATTCCGGTTACCCTGAAGTGCCAAAGTGTCAGTGTTTGAACGTACCATCTGAAGTGATACAATTTTCTTCTGAGTTTCTGAAGGTAGTTACAGATCAAAACTTTAATCGGCGGTCTGCAAAGTGTCATCTTTAAGAAGGCATGGTGGAACCTGGGAAATTATCAAAACAATTTCAGCCAGAAGCACTCAGTATCGGACCAAGTCAATTTGGCATATCGGATAAAGTTTGAAAAGTTTTGAGAAAACGAAGGTTTCCATGTGCGACTGTTTCCAGAAGTCACTTAAGCATAACATGGTGGGATTGAAATTCTCCGAAGTGTCATCTAAACATGCGATAAATTTGTTATCCTGTCAGTTGAGTAGAATCTATCCAGAAAATTCATCCTGTCGTACTCAACTGTTGTACTTCACTTGGAACGAATAATTCGAGTTAGACTCAGACTGTCATCACGATGGGGATACCTCATAGCATTGGCAAAACCGACCTCATTGGAGTCCCACGCTAAATTGAGCCCTCATTGAATGAAATTGCATGTGGTCAATGACAATAATTCTACAATATTAACTATGCAATTGTAGAGAAGACAGAATCGCTCAACAGATTGAGTGTAGGCTAAACTCCCAAATAAGAGATGGAATTCAAGCGGTTCGCTAATTATCGTCTCTTCTGCATTTCCTCATTGTTTGGCGGATTCGGACAGAGTTATGACAGGAGAGAATCAATGTAAAAGAACTGTTAACTATTGTAATTTGTACGACTAGTGTGATTATAGAACAGCGGCCTGCGGACTAGTCCTCCAGATCAACAGATTAGGAACCAACTCTCTATCTGTTGTGCTATCGTCGTATTTGTAATTGTGTGATCATTTTCACCGTTAAACTTATTCTACGTGCCGTCTCCCTTATTCACAAGATGTACTCTGAGTTGTATGGTTCTGTACCTCCTAATTTAATTGCCCAAGTTGCAAATTCTCGTGCGTAGAATCAAGCTGGGCGTAATTTTTTTATACATTTTTGATCATTATAACATCATTATACAGCTCGGTTTGCGCAAATCGTCAATATTGCGTTCTGTTGTGTTTGAATCAACAGGGATATACTGAACCAAAATACAAAAGTTGATCATTTTGGTTGAAGAATGGGTAGGCGTTAAGTGAGCTGAAAAGCCACTTCTGGTTAGATGTGATGCCATAAGCCAACGAATGGCGTCGGAATGGCAGCTGGAATTCACTTCATCTAACGTTTATTCGGTCATGTGATCCATTGAGGAAACGACTGGAAATCATTCGGGCAATCCACTGTTGTGCAGTCAGAAAATCTGTTCAGACCCCACGGCTATTATGGGTCCACGTCACTCGATTAACGTCCACGGCCATAAATTTGGTCAGCTTGGCGTACCGCTTAAATTCGAATCGTCTGGCGTGATTAATTAATCAATTGCTTGCATTGATTTTGTTGTCTTGAAAGCAATGGTGATACAAAAGGTTGTGTGATCGACCTTAGGATAAGTAACCAAAAACCGACTGCTTGCCATGTATTTCTCATGAATTGAAGAAGGGCTATTTGAATGTCGTCTTTTACACACATGTTTACCTAGCACTGAACACTTTAGGGATGAAACAACTTCCTCCTGTAGTCTGCATTACGTTCCCCTATGGTTAAACGCGTGTAAAACACGAGAAGTGCTGAGTGTACACTGTTGGATCAAACGGCTATTGTTCAATTCAAGTAAACTTGTCGAAACCAGAGCAAAGTTATATTTCCCGAAGGATGTTTTGAAAAAAACTGAAAAAGTGTTTTCACTAACGTTACAATTTCAAGTCGACAGATGGGATTGCGAAAGAAACGAAGGTTGTCATAAACATAAAAATCTGGTCATCATCCAGCCGGCCGTTCATTCATTCGCTCTGCACATGCCCACTGCACATCAACTATTAAATGATTTAAAGCACTGAGTTCCCTTGATTCAGTTCGTCTGTCAATCAAACCGAAGACAGCGATGTTTTCTTCGAAATGTGCAGCCTAATTATGCTTTCTTCTGCGTTACACTAAACGCCGGTGGAGATCTCCCTCTGTAAAAGTGTCCTTGTTTGTGGAGACGAACGTTTTCAGAGACTAAGATCTGACAACCGAAGTCACTTGATGGCCCTTCACCGGTTTGCATTTAGTTGTCCGATAGCCAGCTCCCAACTATTTTAAAGGTCACCCAAGCACCTTAACTGATTAGTTGCCCGAAAACGATGGTTCCTACACAGCACACCATTGATTAGTCAGAGAAAACTCAGCATGTTTTGACGTGCAATTTTCCGGATCACATCTGTTCAGGGTATGGCAATGTTCTGCCACGGCCTATGTAGCTCGTAAACCACAGGTTTTCGGATTATGCTCAATACATTTCCAAGAACTGAAAGTAACTTTTATTGTTGGCATTATGATATTAAATCCCAACATCTTGACTTCAAAAATCTGTTCACCGGTTTACGGACGATAAATATGATGTTAACTAACTGATTTGTCATACACTTCCAACGGCGATGGCGATTTTTCCACTAAACCTGCTGGACATGAACGAGCTAACTAACGGAACACATTCGTTGGTGTTCTCTAGGTATTCAAGGTGACTGTTTATGGAAAAATACCCAAGTACCATCAGGATTTTTCTTGACCAGCCAAATACTGCAGAATTTCGGGAATCACCAAGGGCAGAAACATGCAATTCTCAAATATTCAAAAGAGTAACAGTTCACTTTTGGGTATTTACTGAAATTGATTTTGCACGTTCGGCTCGCAACACTTGAGACTGGTTCTGCAGCAAGTTTGGGCGTTTGAAACTTGTCACCGAATCAAATACCCATCTTGTTAATTACCAGATAACATTACGGATGTGAGCTCCACCTTTGTCAGAGTTTTCAAGAATGCATATTGTTATTTGGTCAATATATTTTATTGCTGACCATGACGCAGTGAGTCTACAGAAGACTAGTTGTGTAGATTAAATAGGCAGTTTTGGGTGAGTATACTGAATCAATAGGATACCGCGAACCAAAAATCTGTCACACCCATGTTTAAGGTATATGCGCAATCTATAAGTATTCGACTAGTGTTATCTCGGCAAATTCGTCTACACCAAGATAGGCGATCGCGTGCCCCTGGGTACGCGCATTGAAAGGAAAAACATTTCATAGTCGATTGCCTAATTCCATGCAGTGCCTAGTCTGGGCTGAGTGGTTGACTGTTTGTGGTCAATTCACAAACGGTCTGCATCTCTCTCAACAATTAAATCTCTTGACGAATTTCGGGGGCAACCGCATAGATGTCAGAGAACTGATTCCTCACGATCCACATAGTCCTCAGCCATTCAGTTGAAAACAACTGGGAGGTTTTGTCTATCAAGCTTAGGAAGACTAGACTCCTCCCACAGGTAATGGAAAATATCTCGGATGGCTGACTCTGTGAGCAGTTGCGTGTTAGCCATTACAAGGAATTTAAAATAGGTGGCTTCCCATTACACCGAATCCACCTAGATTGTGAGTTCATATAGGGGATTTCCGACCGGCAATTAGTCAACTCATGCATTAGTGTGAGAATAAACTGTAAACCGTAATTATAATTCCGAAATTCGGTCTCTGACTTGGAAATATATGGGTTAGTATATATGTATGTTTGACACTTTAGATTCACAGTGCTAATTGACTGTTAGGGGATAGTGTATTCTTGCATACGTGTATGTAAGCTTTTCTGTTGCCTTGATATGGTTGACATACTGGTACGCTGATTTGGTTCGTGGGCAATGTGGACTACGACATCCATGCTTTTGGAGTCCTTTATGCCGGACACACCAGTGAGGAGCAGCAAGACAGAATAATCTCATTTCTAATTGAGGACGCCAATGCATGTGTATTTCAGGTTGCTGTCTGCATTGCTAGCTGACTTTCCGGTTTAGTTACACTGTTTTATTCGGTATGGCATGCCGCGATTTCATTCAATAAGTAATCTGTTATGCTTGTCTGTGTTTTCGCACACCTCCACAACTTATTGCGCTAAACCGGAAGGTGAAACTCTTACACTGACCGGGTCAGCAGGCAGAGGATGTACAAACGGCTGTCCCTGGTGTTACATCTTGGAGATTCGGTTAACCGTGTAAGCCGCTGTTTTACATTGGCTCTCCGCATCAATAATTTGATAGTAGATTAGCCGCACCGCGCCAGCTCTCACACCTTGTCCATGTACCTGCGACTCGGTCGAGGTACTTCTGACACACTTCTTGCTGTTTATTCGCCGACTATATGTCCCCGTGATGAGGAAGAGAACCGGTTCTATGGCCAGCCGTCCTCCACATTTCGTTCAAAACAGTTGAATGATAGAATGGCTATTCCAGGTGACTTCGACACACAGTTCGACCGGGAGTTCTTGACCACCGCTGCGCTAGTGCAAACACGGCCAACATTGATTGTCTGCCCTGTCTGAGTTGAACTTACGTGTTGACTATCACAAATATTCAATATGGACGGGTTCAAAGCATGCCAAGAAGTGGATTTATAGACGAGGCGGTGAGCACCATTTGATCGACCAATTGATTGTGCGAAGACGCGACATGCACGTAGTACGTTTCACTTGACTGATGTATAGGGGTGAGTGTAGCACGGATCATTGGCCGGAAAAACAAATTCATTCTATTTGTGTATGCAAACCCGTTTGGCGTAAACAATGTGTATAACGGAATAAGCGGACGTACACCTAAAAAATCATATTTGCACCCACTATTCCTGACGGTGTGTGACAGAACTTCGAGGAGGGGATCAGAGCAGCAGTCCTGGAACCCTTCGGCGTCCGGCGTCATAAACATCCGGATTTATTTGACCGCAACAACAGAGTCATCTCCAGACTTTTAGAAAGAAATGAGCCAGCTGTTTTCTCAGCAGTCGGTCAAACAATTAGACAGAACATTCGGATATCCTAGTGTTCATCATCACTTCACAGAATGGCTTCGCCAAATCAGAGATGGGTGGTACATAAAATAACGTTATTCGTTACGGAGCTAAGACAACCATGAGAAACACAAGGATATCTATGGAACGCCAAATTCGATTTTTGACCCATCCGTCCATCTTGTTGAAGCAATGGTTGACGGTGATTTCAGAGTTCTATGCATTCAACCGGAGGATACCATGAAAGTCGAGCGCAGAGAAAATGAAAAATGGTGAGATTATTGGTAAAGGTTGGTCACTTGAAGACTTTCTGAATGAGAGTAAACCAGTTTTGAAATATGCTCCGCACTAGTTGACTTCTTACCCATGAGCGACAAACAATCCCTCGAGAATTCAAGAAGGTCCGATTGCAACTTTGTTCATACTTGATTGCAGCAAACAAAATAATGACGCCTATCAGTAGAAAATTATTAAGCCTTCCTAAGAGGCAATTTGCACGAATTTTTCTGGACGCACTCAATGTACACATTTTGATGACCAATGTTTCAGAAAGAGAGTAAACAGTTTGGGAAAACCTTGATGCACTCGACATGGTGATTGCTACTCGATATATCCAGGAGAAATGTTGTAAGTGCAACCAGCTGCTGTGTTCTACTCGTGGATCCCATTAAGGTGTTTGGTTTCGTGAATCGTGAGGCGTCTTGGACGGCGCTCACTAAGCTTGGACGTCTGGGTATGTTCATCACATTACTTAAAACGTTACATTTGGGGAAGGAGACGATGATCTTAACACTGTTTTTGGCATGAAGCAAGGCCAGGCTGTGACCTTAAACTTATGCTTGTTTATATCTGACCGCAACACAAGCAGCTGCTCCTCAGAACTCTAGGGGCGGTGTAGAAATTCAATGCCACACGGATGATTGGTCGCTGAATATATTCGACGGTTTGTTGCCCCAAATTGTTTAGTTGATTCGACGTTGCGTTTTTTGTTTTTCGCAGGTCTTAGCGTGTCATTCACGCAAAGTAAAATGAAATTCATCGATTATCCAAGAACTTTGTGGTTACGGCATCCAAATGTGGCTTAGCTAGCAACGGCTCTAAGATATTTTCGCCATTTTCAATCGTTTCCGAGTGGAGATGATTTGCTTAAACCTGTAATCTACACCTGCAAAGACAATGTGAATTATTGCGCAGACTTCTACTAGTTGAGTAGCAAAATGTCAGCGGATCTCTCCGGGGTTGCTTGTTGCGAGAAGAATGCTAGCGCTACCTCGGTATGCCTTGAACAATGTGTCTGGAATAACCTTAATCTGAAGGTTAACACCAATCTGTTTCCTACCGCTCATTGGCGCTGTCCAAGCTGCTGTACTGCAAGGAAACCTGGACACTATCAGCTGAATGTATGGTGTCACAGTCATCTCTGTCTGCAGTACCTTGAAAACATCATGGGTATCCGAAAACCGAGGTACTTCGGCGGCGGGACACAGATAGGATTGAAAGTGAACTGACACTCAGTTATTCTCGCAAATTAGGACTTATTTGTGGGATAGGCGGGGAACAAATTTCGAAGCAGATGACTCACAGACAGTTGGTGGCAGGTAGTTGAATTCCCAGTGTTCAGAATTTGCGTCATTTAAGAAAGTCCTTCGCGTTCTGATAACAACCCCAGGTTTCAAGACGACTTGGCCTCGAACCCGACTGTTTGGGGAAGTACGATCCTGGTAGACGTCCGGAGATGCTGTAAACGATATCTAATCAATCGTGGGTTCAAACATGTCCACAATGGAACTATAAGTACTGTAAATCATGATGTTATCACTACTGACCGTTGCGATGAATGTGGTCACGGATGTGTTGGCCATCTCGGAATATTAGGGCACAAGTATAATTATAGCGCACTGTCTGTGGAAAAAAGACTACAAATTTGGGCGTAAGTTGTACGTTATATTTAACATCCTTGTTTGCATCAGCTAGCAATTATCGTTGTTCGTTAGGTAACGTGCTCTTCCTTTAAGAAACGCGGTAGCCCTCCATTGTCTTCTCACCTCAGCGTCGATGGTGCGTTATGCGATGAGTGTGATTTGTTTTACAGTTCAGTTTTCAATGTTGTTTTTTGTTTCCAACCCCGGATTGCGTGTAATATGTACTTCTACAATGAATTGCTTCTGGTCTCATATTTTCAGCATTCTTTCTCCCAGTTCGAACCGTACAATTGGGGTCTGTCGGTGATTTGGTTGTCATACTAGCTTACAATTTGAATAAACGGGATTGGCTGGCAGAATCACAAAAACACACGCTCACAACGCTTCTGGTCGTATTCCTCCCGGTTTATACTGGATACGTGCAGCGCGAGTAGAACTTCTAGGGTGGTGCAGTGCAAACCAATTGTGGTGGGTGTTATGTGAAATCTTTCTTTGACTGTGTACCCTGTGACACGCTGAGCTTATACAAATGTCGCCAACCTTGTGCATATGAATGTGTGGAGGTGCGGTGACTGAAATCCTGAAGGATTTGACCATAGCAAACCATTTATTAGGAAATGGAGAGGATGTCAGTAGCACATAAATCAACCCGACCACATTTACCCTCTTAATAGTCAACACTTTGGAGGTTGTCCACTCTCTATAAACCGGAATGTGGGTTATAGAGATTTATGGCTGAAAAATTAGAATCAGTCTCTTAGTTACAGTGCGTTACACCTAATTAAATACTTACTGCAGTATGCAGGTTGATATGTGCCGAATTTCTGTAGACGATGTGGAACAGAAATGCAAAATGAATGACCACAAACGTAAACACATTAATGGGCACAATATAGCAAGAAAGTCTGGTACTGACTAACAAATGCTTTTGTTCGCAGAGAGGTTTATATATTTTGCTAAGCGACACGGCCCTCAAGAACTCGAAAATCCTTCAATCTCTTCCTGGGTAGCATGTCAAATAGTTGCACTTCAGGATTAATCGAGAATGACATGTCGACCAGTTTGAAACAGATGGTGATCCAGGTTTTTATGACGTGTCTCCTGCCTCCAGGATTTTCAGTGCTCGGAGGAAATATCTATTCAACCGCATTTATTGAGAAATTCATCGGACGAAGGCTAGCTGCCACGACAAATTCGACGGATCCTAAATTGAGCATATATCTTTCTCAACCTGACATAAGCGGTGACATTTATGCTCTAGTGAAAAACCATCTCAATCATCCATGGGCTACATGTTCTTCCCAGCCCAATTTCTCATGATGTACATCACCTCCCGATTCGAAGCACCACTAATGAAAACACGAATACCGCTCAGCGCTAAGTCTTAATTCATTCGTTAACTCTTTTGCGGATGCCCGGTTAATTACAAAACAGAGTGGCAAACATGAGCCAGTTTTGCCTTTTCGAACAGTTACCGATAACACAATTTCTCAGTCCAATCAGAACGTGCCATATTGCAAAGTGCAAAGTCATCGATCACTCGTCACTTTGTGACAGACAAACCTCATTTTAAACAGGAGGATACCTTTCGCATATGCTTCGCGGAAAATATAGAAGGTTTCTTCGGTTTGTGGGGTTTGTATCGGCTACCAAGAACAAATCACTTTTTTCTTGTTACTGTTGCGTATTGATGCGTGTATAGTTACTGCTTTTTTCACTCACTTTCGGAGGTCCATTGAACACTTTTTATAAGACCGCAGCGCACGGTACTTATCCTAATAAATGTAGCGAAATGTGTTTAGGAAATATATTTTGCAACAAGCCTAGTTGAGCATCACTGCTCATAATAACACGCCACACATTATTCGGCTTTGTGTGTGCATTGTACTATAACGGTTTTGTCTGGTTTACTAGTCAAAAGTTAAATACATTTGTCACCATGATCTTGTTTGAAATATTACGGTGGAAACCCGCTTACACTTTATATTATGAATATTCTTGTCCTTCGGGTATAAATTGACCAATGGAGGTTTATTTCCGTTGCCGCCCACCAGCTAGCCCGGCATAATTGACTGGTAGGAGTACAAAGACCACATGTTACACATGCGGCTGTTTACTGTTTGCGAGTTTATTCTATGTATTAATCTACGTACGTGAATGGAGTCACAATTAGAGCGGCATTAAGCAATTATAGTGACGTTTGGAGGTAAATTCCTCATGTCATCGTCAACGGTAATAGGCTAATCCGGAAACAAATGTTGCTAATCTGATAGGACTGAATGTATCCGACCATTTATGGCCTGTGTGCAAACCTGTTGAGTTGCCTTACTAAGGCTAGCCTAAGTGAGAACCAAGTGAGAAAATTATGCAGTCGACAGAATTTAAACCCAAGACAGGAATATGTCGAAACGCTGTAATCCCCTTGCCATACTAGAAGCAAAGCTAAGCCGGGAGCTCAAAAATGTCACACTGATGACTAATACAGATTCAGTGTTCGACAACAATGTTCTCGAATTCTAACGTGAACTGACAGAGAATTCCTACTTGGGCATCCAATCCCTTGTAATTTTGAGATGTTCATGAAACACATCTGAGATGAACCGAGTCCACATGTGACTTCGTAGTTCAGCTTGTAGGACACGAAATGTTTAGGACTGACATTTCAATTACTGGTTCAAATCCAGCCAAAGCACAAACCTTGATAACTGGGTTTTGTCTGAATCACGTAATCCCCTACGTTACTTTCAGCAATATGACCTATATCGCTGCCTCGGCTGTGTCAACCTAGCAAGTACTGTAATAACGCAATACAAATTTGCAACTTGCCACTGGTTATCGCAAAGTATGCGTTACCTGTCAAAACGCGTTAAAAAGCTGTGTGAATAGTCGCTTGAACGTCGCATTTATTTGATCCGAATGCATTACCAGTTATTGATTAGTTCGAAGAAAATAATCAGTAGCACTCAACAATGAACACTATGAAGTAATTCTGCAAGGAAGCACTCAGAAAGCCGTGTATCGTGCTATCCGCACTAGCTTCGAAACTTTCTACTGTATTCTGGAAACGTTTTCAAGAATATCGCACGGAGTCCAATTCGGTCACGTTTGCTTTTTCATGTGCTTAATAGGTGAGTGCAGAGTGTTATGTTCCGATGGTTTCACCGGAGGAAAAGAATATGATTTACTGCCCGTCTCTACGTATGTACAACCATCAGACGGTGCACCCTCGAGAATGTCCACACCCCTTGCTCTCACTAGTTACATCCTATGCAACTAACTGTATTTAACAGATCTAACACAGTATGTCAGGAAACAACGCGAAGTAACATGTTCACACATTTCTCTGGTTATTTATCGAAGCCCGCCATACTGCAAGCGTTACAGTGGTTGTCGAATATGGACGATCTAACATCCACAATAAAAAGAACAACGCCGAATGACTTTTGGAACAATACCCTAATCAAGGCACTATAGTTGTATTTTCTAGGTGCCTTCAAGGCTGTGGAAAACATGACTACTTCAAGAAATACTAATCAAACAACAAGCGAATAGCGGAATTACTTTGAAAAACCATCACCTTAGACGGAATCAGATGCTTATTGATGCCAAAGACGTCGTATTCGAATGACCAACACAATCCCGTAAAATCGTGACGCAGTTCCTACTGTAAATAACAATGCGTATCGGATGACAAAACATTTTGTCGGCCTGCTTCAAACTAGAGGGTTTATTGCGTTGAATACTTCGTTCACCTCCTGCAGTGGCAGATACGGTCCAAGTTCATATGGAGCAAGCGCGTTTGGACCTGTTTCTTGTGAGTTAGCAACGAATGTGGAGACATGCCTAGGTGAAATATAGACAACTTTTGGTTGTATGAACCTGAAGTGCTACGTGAGTTCGACAAAACCACGCTTCTAACTATGAAAACACCCCACTGTACCACTGCAATTTACCGGACAAGATAGTGATTGCGAAACAGACCTTCGTCTGTGAACAGAAACGATCTAAACGGAGAACGACGATGTTGCTTTTCAGCAGTGTGGATAGAGAAGAACACAGTTATATTTTCCTTGAACGATATTGAAGCTCACGTTATTGGTATGGAGTAGCTTTCGTGCTGTTCCACATACTCATCGAACTTTTTTGATGACTAAGTCCATATCCCGAAGTTTAGTGATTGAGCTAAATCTATAGGTGATAGTCCAGGAAAGCTCCGTTCTTCCGTTTGTAGGGAACTCGCTACGTTATCACCCTAACGTCGAGCACTCAGGTGGTCGAATAATTCTCCCACCAAGCCACACTACATTTATATAGCCAACGGAACAGAGTTAGGCAGTTTGGACGGGAATCAAAGAACGTGTAAATCAATCTAGTCAATACTCCGAGTTCTTCCAAACCTGTGATGTATGACTGTTCCCAGTGCGACCGCATGTATTTTATATTGTCAGCATTCATTTGCGCCAAGTTCGTTAATATTAGCGAATTTGGAAATTCTTGTGCTAATTTGCTGTGGTTTAAAACATGCAGGAATCGACAGGAATCTTCCAAAATACTTGACCAGATTTTTGTTGCTGATAAGCCCCACTTTTACTCAAGTTTAGTTTGCCAGTTCCATGATTTACACTATTGCCAAAATGTTCCAATTACGAAAGCCCTTTAGTGTGAACAGTCAATATCCATGACTCATTTTGCCCACCTGAATGATCAAAAGCGCAAAACAGTTAGTCGGAAATACTCGCTTCCCTGGGGAAAGTCAGTATCCATCAACTAATCTATCTGGCTGACAGAAATTCGGGCAGGTTAATGTTCCTTTTATTTCAACAAACACGCCTGTTTTCACAAGTTCCGATGGATTGCAGCTTGGAAGTTATATTGCATATATCACATAACTTGTATGGAGTTCAGTCAGCGATACGAAGCTTAAGCCTGAAACTGGAGTAGACACACATGGCGCGATGACAATACTAAGTGGGATACAGCCAATCATTGGACCCGCCATTTGTGAGCTGTCACAGTAGCCGGGACACGTTACAAAAAGCCGAAATAGACTGTATGTTGCACGGAACACAACCATACTCGAAATTAACGACGAGGGTTGATATCAAGGCTGCTGTGGTAAGCCACACACAGACGTAAGTACGACGCGGCTCACGAACCACGTGATCAATCTTGGTACGCAAACCTAGTGACCCAACCCGATTTGACTAAATGAGTCCTCATTTGAAATGACATGAAATGTTTATGAACTTACATTCTGTGTCTAAGCTACTGGCATAACGTAGTCTTTTTGACAGACCGCACGACAATTTTGGGCACATTGGTTCCTCCATTCGTGTAGAGGAAATGCAGTATGATACTTACGTATTAGGTTCGCCAGTGTGAGCAAAGTTGCTGGGGTGGTGATCAGCAGACCTTCTGAACTCAAGACAGCGTCATCTGTAAACCATACCAACCATCAAAGGAGGTCGAAAACTACTTTCTTCCTGTAGCGTCATTTCGGCGATAAACAAATTGAGTGGAATTAAATCTGCTTCGCTGGTATCCATTAGTTACGTAATCCATACAAATCCCTTAGAAGCATTCAAGTTACTCAGCACTTTTCCTGACAGTATACTAAATGTAGCTTGAGTGACCTATTCAGAATGTAAGTAATTACTTGATATGAAAGTTTTCGTAGAGTGGGCTTCCCGAAAAATCCCTGTGATTGCCCACCACCCACTGGGCAGTACACAAAGTTGAAAACTCAGCGAAGTCCTTCACGTGAATATACGTTGCACCGGAGAGGTTGAGGAACTCTTAAACAACAATCACGTTTTTCAACTCACAGAAAACTACTACGCGTAACAAAAACGGGAACCCCCATTCATTGAATTTATCCACCAAGATTGCCAGAGTGCAAAAGAATAGGTGTGTATAATGCAACGTTAATGGTTGTTTCGCAATAGAAAGTTGCGTGCTGCATGTTTATCACCTTTAACCAGAATCATACAGGTCTACATGACAATAATAACTAGTCGCTGGCGCTTCGACCGAAAAAATGGGATTTTATTCAGAAATTATTACCGAACGTCTACTAGTTCACTGAGGACCGTGCAAATTTGTTCACTGCCTAGTTGGGTTTCTGCCATCTTTTGGCTGGTACGTTAACAAGAGATGTCTAATTTCACCTTGAAAGGGCATTGGGCATGCATGATTAACTGCCGGTTTGTTGCGTGCATCCATGAAGCGATCTGTTAAAAATCACGAGAACAAAAGGTTTGTCTCTGTTGCCCAATTTCTTTTAACTGTTCTGATGCATCGAAAACAACTCTGAGTACTCAGACAACGCTGTACTGAAATAGTTTTAAGTTATTTTGTTCACACATTTAAAACCAAAAAATTTACCTATATCGAGAAATATTTGTGATATCCCACACGGAAACTAGCCTGTCCTTACTCTGATACTTGAAATGTGATATATCTTAAAAAATTGAGTACATGTATTTGCTTCAGCTGTGGCAGTAGATGTTGTCGGTAAACAAGACAAGGGGGTACTTTCAAAAGAAATTTACTATGGCGCCGCAAAGGCAAAGCCGTATACAAATAGTTGACCTCTCTAAGACCAAAAGATGGCCAAACCAAGAAGGATCTCATTTACCAATTTAATGCAGCGTTAACAACATTTTAATCACATATGTTGACGTGAACACGAAGAGCGGGGACTATTAATGGTTGATAAAAATCAAATGCTTTGATAACAATTTCTAGCTCCCAACCAGTGTTCTTGCAAAAAACTGATGACTCAGAACAATTAACATGGAACAACATAAGCGCGCATAGACCTCGAAACCAAAGTTTGTTTAGTAGACAAGGACTTAACTGATTTCATTATGAAAGTCACAAGTTAGCCTCCAAGAATTAAACAGAACATATGGCAAAGTCACATTGATCAAGATATTGAGATTTTAATCTAAGACTATCTTTTTATCTCACTACTCGGGTTTGAACCATCCGAATGACGTGGCCGGGAAAACGTGAGAAGTTATGTTTCAGGACAATTAACTTAGTCAAGGAATTAATATCGTGAGGGCCACGTTAGAAAACAATGTATAATGCAGTTTGTTAAGTATGCTCATTCTGCAAGTGATTAGATATATCACCTACAGCGATATCTTGTGAAAACTCTGTGGTGCTTACATTTGTTGTTTAGAAAACTGAGTGAGAAACGGCTGATGAAGAACGAATTCTTAAGTACTGAGAATGGAACTAAAATGACAGCCGTCAACTTAGTGCCATCCATGTGACTTTACAGCGTGCGCTATAAGAGGTCGTCTTATAAAAGTTAGTTGACCATGCGTTGTACAAGAGTACGGTCGTTAAATGTAGTCAGAGAATGCTGGGAACCACTGCGTTTTCAGAAAATTGTGCAGACGAACAAAAGTTCATTGGTGATTATTACGGTACACCCTAGTTTTCGTACTGTGGATGAAAACAACACACTATCTGACACTCATCAACCAGGTCAAACTGTTACCACTGGCGTCGGAATTGTCAGTCACGTGTACACAGGTGTTACAACTCCAAAACATGTTACCAACGCTAGAAATAGACAAAGCGGAACCAATGCTGAAAACGAAACAGTTCCTCTAATTAGAACAACTGCCCGCAGAAGTAATATTGTCTTTACGAATTTAGATACACACGAATTAATTCCCCTGAACAAGAACTGGTTATCCTGTCATGTCCATGGCTTTTGCTGTGCCAGTAGGCAGCGCATGTAACATTTCGATATAACCGGAACAAAGCGACTGTGTTCAATTCCTTAATGAAGCCGATACGGTAACTCAGTTTGTGGCGGAAATGTATTGCATATTTATCAAATCTGTTTTTGTCGGTGCAGTTAGCCCAGTTTCAAAACTAAGGCCCACTATATTCGTTTACATACACAGAAAGCCTTGGTTTTAGATTTGACACTCAAACGAGATACCGTTTTTCATGTAAGCGTTTGCACATGCAGTTGCCGTGAATTATCACATTTCTTTCTATGATGTGAGCAAAACGTACTGGTATTTCTAGTAGAATATTGACAGGTGACAAAAAGCCTGTGATGAAGACGTGACAGTGCTCACTTTAAGTGCCACAAAAACCGTAGGCTTGCAACACACTCGAAACTACGGATGAGTAAACAAAGTTGGCCACCAAACAATAAACGTCACTCAAAAGTGATCACAGATTTCGCATTCCCATTATCTTACTATCCAACACGTTTCAAATTGCTGCAATACAAGGGAGCTTTGCTTTTGTTCTGAGCGCAGTCTTGACACACACGCTTAGCACAGATGTTGGGTATTGCAGTTAACAGGCCATGTAGTATGTCTTCTTTTGAGGTAATCTGACAATATATGCATTACTCATAAGTTTGTTGTGCATTTGTAAACTATGTATTATTCTTGCCTATTGTGAGATCAGTAGCCAAGTGATCGAAACGATTAAGACACGAAAGTGTGGCTAGTGTTTATTGCCTGGTCGCCATAAGAATATATACGACCACCAGTAATAGCAAAAACGTTATGCTGCCTTCTGCCAAAAGAATCTATACGAATCATCCGTAGATATGTGAGAGCTGTGACAAATCGACCGTTCTTCAATATATGTATATATATATACATCTATACTATCACGACTGTTGTTACATCAATCTTTTCTAGCGTTTCATGGATTTGTTTACGGACTACATTCGATTTCACGCAACATTTTTGTACAGAAAACGATAATCAAACTACCATGTAGTCATGGAAATGAACTAAAACGTCTTGATTTATTTGGTACAACACGCCCCAAATGCACACGAATAGGGAATGGCGAACGTTTTACTTATTTGGCAATGTTCAGCTCTCAAAGCTTACAACAGTATATTAAGAACTTTGACGGAAATGAGAAACGTGGTTGTGACAAATAGGAATCTGAATACTGTGAACAGAAGTTGTGCCTTTACTTCCATGTGAACCGAAATTACAGTATAACACCTACAGCTTATCATTCTTTGACACTACACAGTGGGCTACGTAGTGGTGTATAACCACAATTCTTTAGATATACAAATATATATTTCGATTAAAGCAAATTTGATGTTTGCGGAAAAAATTGTGGAAAAATGTGTTCTGCAAAACTTTTACTTCTAAGGTCATTGGGAATCAAATAGCTGTTTGCTAAGCAGAACCCCGTAAACAGATGTATGCACTCCATAAACAGACCAAATTAGTCCCCAGGATCAAGGGTCTGATAACAGTTATTCATGCCTGTTTGTTTTTGCGCTTCGTAGCTCATTATTTTCTTAAGAAGCCTGATGTCACCATTTGCTAATCTCAGCTGACATTTCCACATATTCAAGTAGAGATCCGTTATTTTAGTACACACGCATTTCGCATGAGAGAACAAGTTTGAAACCGTTGATCAATTCCACCGCAGAGAATGAGAAACCTACACAGTGTCTATCAACACCAACGGCATGAATTTTACCCACGGTTCTATCTGGCTTGAAACGTGGCCACTTGTTCAACGTACACAAACAGAGGTCTGATATTTACACCACAAGCTACATAACTCACTTTGTAGAAAACACCGCATGGCTACTGCTTTCTTTCATTAAGTTCCGCCCCATACTTTCCGGCGAGTACAAGAAGTCTTTTTTAAGCTCTTGAATTTTGTTTGGTACATGACCAAATGTAACTTCAGTTGTGGATACTTGTAGGATTGGAGTGTAAAATTCCGTACGGTGGATACTTATAGAATGACACCACAAAGCACACCATATTGACATCGAAACTACGTTCGCCAACGATAAGCGTAAACGGAGGAAAGTGCTACACTGTTGAGAGCTTATTCACGTGGAAGTTGAGTTTCCCTCTCTATACTTGCATATAAGTAGATTCCTTCCAGACAAAGATGCAGTTACCGTGATAACTCTGTCGAAGAACTTTATCTTCGCGAGGACATGTTTATTGCTCAGTTCCAGAGAAAGCTGGCTAAAAAGTCAATTTGAATGAGAATACTGTAATACGTTTATCAAAACAATATGGGTACGTGTATTGCAAGGTGCCGACATTTCGAGTGAATCTTTCAGCCGCCCACTTCGAACAGACAAGTTGTTAGAGGTCAAAAGTTCATCACCAAGAAGCAAATATAAACTGAGTTAATAACTTCTGGGCACAGATAACCGATCCCCGATAGTTGGTGTCTAAGAGTTTCAGGTTTGAATTGCATAGTAATACAGTGAATGATCGGATTTGTTATATTGCCCCTCATCCAGACGTGTTCGGAGATGGAGGGTTATAGGTTTCGTTATCGGTATTGATCCGCACTGATTCATCGTTCCACAAAAGATGAAATCACTCATCTGATCTGCTAGTGTGACTGTCATTAAAACTTCTAGTAAACCGGTAAACGATAGAAGAGATAGAATGGTCAGATGAGCAACGTCTGGCTTTACTCAAACTCACTCCCACGTCGATTGTTCAACGCACAGTTCAGTTGCTGGCTACGCTTGAGTCAAAGTGGATTGAAATGTATGCTGGGCGGTCTCCTCGAAATGACAACTTTGTGAGAACGTCCTTCTTAGACACAGAGTATTCAACTGGATTGAAACGCCCTGATTTCCATCACCAAGAACCGTCGTGGTGAGAAACCCTTCTTCCAAAGGTGGCGCTTTTGTCATACAAATTCGGCGGGATAGATTGTATGTTTTAACCAACCCGTGTTAGTGGGTGACACACGTAAAACTGATGAAATGGAATTTGTTACACACGTCAACTATGTTTGCGGTAATCAGAGTGGCACAATAACTCATATAACTATCATGTGGGTAAGTCTGAAAAGTTTGGATTATCATCTCAGAAATAACAAACAGAAGACGTGAAAAATCTGTAACATCTTAAGACGAGATAAAATGATGACGGCCAGTACAAATCGAAATATCATCAGCAAAGCCTCTTTAGATTGCTCTTAAGTAAGTATTGTTTGGAAAAACGTCGACAGATGTCAAACCATCAACTAGTCTCGATTGAGTTGTTTCAGTTTCAAAACTTGTTTTTTTGTGTGTACGAAACTGTATCGTTTTCATGTGAGGGCTTAAGATGGAAACATTCTATTATAATATAAAACGACATAATTATCACCCGTTGCATGTGAAGTGACCCTGACAAAAAGTGATTCATGGTCTACAGAAGACCTAGATATTGTATCCACGGGAACATGATCCAACTATGGTGAATCTTGAGTAGTGTTCGACGTAGGCCCGATTAGTTAAATTGAGTGTTGCTTCTCAACCAGCAAGTATCATACCGTTTTCCGCTGGTGCACACGACCCAGTTACTGGCTACAAGGGGTAATCCACCTTTCGTCCTAAAAAGCAACCTATGTGTGGAAAACTGTCTTGTGACGTCCACCGAGGCTAGGACAACCCGAAACAGAGAACGAGATTTTTCACGTGAGCTCAACTCATTGTTTTTACTAAAAATCATAATCTTTTTCATAAGCCGATTATTACAGAAGTCCATTAGACCACGTTAGAAGATATCCAGATAGTTGAAGTCGAGTTAGTAATGCACAGTGCGATTGCAAGTACACTGAACAAGAGCTCGATATGCAGACACTGAAAAACCTGACCCCCAACTGGTAACTCAACGATCAAAAATATGAAACCAAACAATTTACTCTAGGATCACGCTAGCGTCAGGATTATGATTGGCGACGATCCACATCTCTCTGATATAGGTTATTTACGTCGTCACAAATTGAAACACTCAAGCGGTTTGAGTCTGATGCTGAAAATCCATATAATATTCGCGTGTTGATCCAATAGCTAGGAATCGGTCTTGGTTTCTGCTCGGAGGACTTGAGCTGAAATATACAGACCACCCTCACGACAAAAATCGGAATGGAGTTTTGTTCTACGTTCTTCAGACAAATCGAATGCGCCCAAAAGTGAGATTCAAGCTTTAGCATGGCATAGGCATTGTAACCTAGTCGTGCTGCTACTACCTGTCTATACAAGAGGGTCTGTACTAAAACGTTCTGGTCTGTAGGCATGGTGTGAAAACTACATTAAAGCATCCGTTACTTAGCACAAACGGTTCGATTCAGTCTTCAGTTAGTCTTATATCGCCCTATCAGCAACATGTTTTATACATACTCTGGAGCTGGTACCACTCCATATTCTGGCTTATAGAATAACTTTAAGCAACCAAAGAGTTGTGCCTCCTGTAAGAGAAACGTAGGGTGATCATAATAGGTTTTCAAATTGGTCATTCCGCACTATAGTTCTCAAATTACTGTCATGATCAGTAAGTTACGGCGAAAAGGTTTCAATCACAGCCAATGGTTTGGACAGAAAAACAAATCAGTGGGTGCAATACATTAAGTCCACGTTGGCGATCACAATGACCACGATACTTATGAACACAACCGTTTTCAGACTATTTACAAAGCTGACAAAACCACTACTTGTCACTCTCGATGAAACCCCTTACGAATCACAGAAATGAACCATGACCACTCAGTGTTTCCGTTGATTAGTTATCGGAATAAAGAACTCTTCTGGCAACATTGAATTTAATACAGTACGTAGAAAACAGAAGGATGTTTGACAGTGACATTAATTCATGTTGGGTGTTGCGGAGTTCCAAACGGCGAATCGCCAATATCACAAATGGATAGTTTAGAGTGTCACATACTGCTGTGTAGCGCAGCCATAGATCGGAGTTGTCGTTGGGATAGAGATCAACGTCGTGACCGTTAGCCAAGGCCATTTCAGGGCTTGCACATAGTTCTTGTTGAAACGGACAGTCGAACTGCTCAGCCGCTTGGAAATTCATTCAGATCATAGCGAGCTATTTCGTTTCAGTTTTGATTTCTCAGATTTACTTCACTTCAGCAGGAACTTCAATACCTTGCTGAGTTACTGTTTTCTTTCGTTTGTGTGTGTCCATGCTGGAGTCTGTCATGAAGATCTCTTCACGTCTACAAGTAGCTCTTACAACTTGGAGGTGTCCTTCAATAGAGATATTCCGATAAACCTCTCCTCGTTGTATGCGAACTGCTAAAACTTCAAAGAAATCACAATTCTGTCAGGCGGACGACAAATCCACATAACCAGTTACTAGTCACAGTTCTTTTCTATTTTTGTGGTCCTTCGAACACATATGGTAACCAATCAGGGTGATTTTGAAAACAAGTTTTCAATTTTCTGGAGACGAATTACGTTGCTCTGATTTGCATGCACCATTCCGCAAGATGACCGTCAAAATGTATGACACAAAATAAGGGACTGTCACTTGCAAGCACCACACACTGTCACCTAAGTGATGGTTGTTTTATAGCAAAGACTTGTGAACCGTTTGAAATGTTGATCTATGAGTGCTTAAGACGCCGAACATTAGTCGAATAACTGAATGAGGGATCAAGCAGGGACATGCGGTTTTATAATTTATTGCTTTCTTAACGGCTGAAGTATTGACTTTTCGAAGCTAAATGGATTTTAACAGTATCGGTTCACTTTTTCAAAACGATTGGTGGTCTAAGCATGGCTTCATCCCACTCTTCAAAGTAAGCGATCACCAGGGAGTTTTCGAGTGGTCATCTTATAAACACCTATATACTTGGACCAGAACGTGGTCACAGTCAGTAAATGCCGGCTAATTGGTTCTAAACTGAGAAGCGCACACTCTCGGTGCACAATGATGTATGTGCTCCCGCTGTGACTGACCATACGTTATCTGTCATACACTCCGCCAGATGGACAAAGTTCCAAGAACAAATCTATTTTGAATCTGTTCTAAAAAATGGAAGCGTTTCTGCCATGTGGAGATTTAGGCAGTGCTACGAGAATTTATCGGTCTGCCGTTAGATCTATATTCCGGTATATTCAGTAACGCTCAGTAGGCCCTACTGAGAGTATGCACTTATGCAGTCGGTCCTCAGTCGACCAAATATTAGTCCAGTTTCATCAATAGACATTAAGAGGTTTTCAAACGCTTGTAAAAAATCCTTGATTCCCGCGTCTCACATGCATATTTTGCTCTCTAACAATTAACAAGATGGCGGCTGACCAATCCGTCTTACACATTCGACTAAACCAACAGCCATCAATTTTCGACAGTCGGTTCGCGTATATCTGTTGTTTTCTGAAGGGCTGTTCTGGTGCAACCGAGTAAGTACATTATGTCCCTCAGACAACCTGCATAAAATACCGCGTTTTACAATACGTGTAGTTTTATTTGTAGGACAAACACACCCACACAGTTTTTTCAACACAGTCGTATTCATAGGTTTGTCACAAAACAGAATACGTTGTGTGACTTTTACACACTATTGATTACCTCATTTGAAATCGAACTGCAAGAATCATCCCTTGCAACACCGCCTCCTAAATTGTACAATTTCCAGAAATCGTTAACTGCGATATTTACAGTTTGTAAGGCAAATGATTGTGCAGCAAATCATACGAAACACCGGCCCCTAGTGAGCTGATCATCAGATGACACTGAATGTGTGCAGATTTTGTTTCAATAAATATCTGTGATAAAACGCGCAGAACGTAACACACTCATCTGAATCCTTGTGTCACATATGTAAAGCAGTAGTAACCGGAAACAAACGCAAACAGACCGGTGAAGTGTCCAGATGCATCCTGACTGTGATTAGGCAACCCATCCATCCCAAGCTTATTACAAGAGACTAGATGGATAACCTAAAATATGTATAAGATACGGAGTTGTATGTATAAGCCAACGGGCAACTTTTATTCGCTAATAATTAAACTTCCACACTACCATTGCCTTCTGACTTGATAACCCGACCGCATAATGTGAATAATCATATCGACGGTCATGCCTCGTCCGGAGGCACTTGGGTGCTCCAGCTGACATCTGGACAATGCTGAACAACCCTTGAATTAAATTGGCTTGCTATTGATGCACCGCAGAAGACCACGAATAATTTACGCTGTACACAGTTTGTCACTTTCGTACGTGCTCGTATTTGATCCCACAGACCAGATTGTAATTAATCTGGGTGGTTGGAAATTGAACAAATAGGGTGACTGTTACAATGCAAAAGTTGAATGAGATTACGATTCAGGTTACGATTTAAATTTGCAATAGACCACCAGTGAACTATGGTCCAGTAATTTCAAATTCACTGTTTGTTTTATTGTGAACCACTAAAGTTACTGGAAGGATCATAGTTCCAATTAGGCGTTGGTTTGTCGTCGTATGCCACATGACTAAAGGGCCTAACACACAATCCAATCAATACAAACGGCGAAGAAACGTTTTGGGTCATGGTTAGCGTTGGTAGTTTGTTGCCACGTAATATGGGTATACAAAAGGTAGGCAGTCTTCTACTGTAAACTATTACCATTGACGTCACTGCAATACATGCAACCTGGTTATTCCTCGGGAACACTGTTAGATTAACTGTTACCAGCACGGTGTAGGAACAGATAGACATGCCAGACACTGTCTACTGGCATGTGTGCTCACCGCCTACTCCAGAGAATAAACGCTTTGTAGCTAGTTTGCTAGCTTTTGCTAACCAACTCAGGAAGTAAATTCCATACCATGTGCTCATCCCTTGTAGACAGGGGTTCAATCAATGGCTACTTCTTATTTCGCATGACGTGAATGCGCTAAAAACTGGCAGAGGAGAGTTACTGATCTGGCTTCATATTATTTTTGTGCGGATTGAGTAGATAGTTCCAGACAGAGTGCTAAAGATCCGCAAGCACTGTATCAGTTGTACTCAGATCTGTACTTGGAACCACCTGAATAACTGAACATAGAGTTGGAAAAAAAATCATGTTGAAACTTACAATTGATTGCAAGTGTCGCACCCTTACAGACTGTTCTGCCAACCCTTGTTAAACAGAGATGCTTAACCCGAGTTCCATTTGTGTTAGAGATCGTCGGTTGGGCAAATCCGCTTTAAGGCAAGTATTCGAGTTCGAGCCACCTTCGTCAGCTAATGCGCCAGTAACTTCACGTTAGACAAAATCAAATGATCACACACGAGCACGCAAATACAATTGCTTTTAGTTTGTGTTGACGTTGCGTAATAGCCTCGAGATTTGTAGTAACTTTTCGATTCATTGCATTTGAAGTCCCCACCATCATAATCTTACTTTAAGTTTATATAACGAAGATGACCAAACTTTTAGGGTGGTTGGAGCATATTCTCAAAGAGGACTTGATGGAACATCTACGGGAGTGTGAAATTGCGATGAATCTTGGGGGCTATTCATTTTACACCCATCAACCCTCCCGCCCTAACAATTCGATTGACTGGGAATTTTGTAACTTCGAGGGGGGCGCGTGACTTTTAATGTTGATAATGTTAACTTAACAACAGAATCAACGGAAGTGAAACCAGAATAACCGCAGTAGTTAACTAAATGGACAGGGGGACTGTTGATTTTTTGGCCGCCAATACTCAAGATTTGATGTGAATTGCTGACTGAAAGCAGAACCACTAAAACACCTACACCGCTGATGACTGAAGTATACGGAAATGACGGAAATACGTTTCCATTCAATTTATTGAGGAAACTTGTCAGCGAGCCGTTTCTAGTGCTCACGTGTTTTCACACAGTGACAGAAAACTCGCTTTGAACAGCTTACCACTTTGGTTAATCTTGCTAACCATGCGGTTGAAAACTTGAATGTTTTCAGGAAAGAATAGCTTAAAACGGGAAAATCCTTAGTTTTTTCGTGACTGTCATCTTAACTGTTTTCTTTCAACTTTTTAACAGTCAGTCGCCGTGAACATTTGTTCTCCTTGATAAACTCCCTTGTCATATACGAATTTTTGCTAGCAATCTTTATAGGAAATCCAGTTTAACAATAAAGTTTGACGCTTTGGTCTTCTAAACAAACGATGACTAAGCTATATTTCAACCGTTATTTTTAAATTTGTATGCATCTATGTTACCGTTGTGCATTACAAAATCTACCTAACTGTAGTTTTATGTGGGGATACTAACTACATTACTGGACACGCAGTTACTGCCCTGGATAACGCCAAGTGTATTTGCAATACCATTTGCATACTAAAATCATTTACCGTTGTTCCCAACATCACGTGAATTATCCGCAATAAGACCGCAAGCACCGAGCACTCGTTCTCACAGAGCGCCCGAAATGGTAACCGGAAGTAAGCAGCTGGGAAGATTGGCGCGCGCGCTTTGATATGGTCTTATTTTGTGTCAACTAACCTGACTATTTGCCGTCCAGTGCAATCGTGTACTGACAGGTAATTAAATTTCATCATATGCGGCGCCGCAATTCGCAGTATACAAGTTGTTATACTGTCCCAATCAGATTACGACACAAGTGTCAACTGACAGCGTGCCGTTTGTGTTTCATTTATGCGTAAATAGTAATTACGATGCCAGCAAAGTGCTACCGATAAATTGCAAGCGGGACTACCTCGCCAATTTTGATTGCACTCCTGAAACGCAAATCCAAACCGGTTATCTAAAATGTGTTAATCGAAATGTAAACAAAACGTGGGATGGCCAGTTCTTCGTGCATGTTTTGTTCTGTTGTAAACGTGCAAGCATCTTAGACATATGCAGTTCTGCAGACAGAAGAAGCACCTACTAAACATGGCCTAATACACGGTAGGCACATACTGCCGTTCGACTGGTTTCGAAGGGAAGCCGTGGTTACTGGAAGTTGACTGGCAGAGCTTCTCATTACCTAAACGGTACGTACTGTTTGCCCACGTGACCAGATTGGTGACTTTCTAAAAAGGATCGCATTCCTATCACTTCATCGGACGTGAGCAAAAATCAGCCAGAAACAACTTGTCAGGATTACAAAGTGAATTGCATGCCAAAAAACACCGATGATTTAGTTTACGTATTTCCACTTCCAACGTCGTAATCGATGTCACGTGGTCAACAATCAGATATGCTCATAACGATTTTAGACTCGACAGTTTCTACTCTGCTCTGTTGTAGTGAATGCTGAATTGGAATCCCCGCACGCTTGAGGGTGCAGCTGATCATCAACTAACACTAGGGAAACACGTTTTCACTTGGATCTGACCAACTGGACCGAACACTTTCCCTACATGACGTGTGAAAAAGACGAAGCATATGCAACCGCTTACAATTGTATCAACCCAAAAATTACATTTCCACTCGCAAAACAACATACACAGTTAGCAGCGTTTGTTAGCCTGGTGTTTCAAAAAACCATTAAGGTAGACTACTATTGTCGACTATGACCTAGGAGTTACCGCACGCCTACAGTTGTCGACTCACACAATTTATAATTTTCTATTCTGCCGCAAAGCAAAAATGCTGAAACCTAGCTGACATTGAAAAATTTACGAAAGTTAAACTGAACATCCTCCAGAAAGACCGGTGACTACCATGTCTTAGGCAACGAGGCAAGCCAAACGACATTTCCACAACCTTATTCACCGGCTAGTAATCAACTGCTAATGATGAGCTACCAAGATGAGTACGTTCTGGAAAGTTCGACACAGTTCATACAAACCACACGTTTGTGTAGACTCTTTTGTGTTTACCGCATCGTTTGCTCCTGTGAAACGTGCTACATAGGCCACGCAACACGGCGATTGTTGGAACTTAGTCGGCAGCGCAAAGCGGTGTGGCTAACACGAGGATCAGTAAGGTCCTGTTCGCTTGCCGTCACCAGGCATCTGATCGAGTCGTAACACCTGATCACTTCGACCGAATCGTTCAAGCCAATCTATCGAATTTTTAGGATACCGTCGAAGCGCTTCTTCTCAAAACTACCAGTCGTTAGCTTCTTCTTGACGATTCAGACTACTAGGGAGATCGCATTGCAATCGAAGTGGTTAAAACCATGGACTAATTCTGGGCCTGGTCAAGATTTTCGTCAGAGCTCGGATCGGTTCCCATTGTTTGACTGAACCTGTCTATAAGTTTCAGTTAGCAATTTCTTAGTCTGAGCATGATAACGGTTATATTCGCAGCTTTTCACAAACCGAACTCCGTCATTCGCCCACACGCGATTTTCACTTAATCACTTTCTGCTGGTAGTCCATCGATGCTCTACTTTAACTACGAACTGGATTCATCATTTACCAGTTCACAAGTAAGTCGACTGTCTAAACAATTGAGCGCCACCGAATTAAATCCTACTTGAAGACTTATGAGAAAATGCAACCGTATTTACAAGTAGTTTGGAAACTACAAGCCTATGCGTAATAATGACAACCAAGAAAAACAGGCGCTTATCAGTTGGGTGTCACATTGCAAGAGTTCTCGTAGTTTCTAGCTTCCAAAGTACACTTTAGAGATGGTCAAATGCCAGAGTGATATATTTTCATATCAGGCGAGAACAGTTATCTTAAATGTACTCTGAAATATGCACTCTTAATCGGGTGAAAGTTTCACCAGATTTAGAGCCATTAAAACGCACGTACTAAAGGTACGGACAACTTTACAGTACACTTTAATACAAGTTACCTACCTGTGATAACGTAAAAAGAAACGTAGAGTTGTCTCGTCAATCACATGTTTAAAAACTCAAACGTAGAAGAATTAGTGTTGACTGCGAAAAGTCGTCCATCGGGGAGCAATACATGTAAAACACCCTAAATCTGGCAGTTCAAAAAATGAACTATCTGTGGGCTGAGTGTTGTTCGTAAACAATTTGCCCCTTTGCGCATTTTCCCTCACGTGAAATGCTTCACAACAATGAAACAGGTATAAAGGGAATGTTCTCATAGCAGTCTATTGTGTGATAACGCAGATATCATTCAACATGTCACCCTTCTGTTCAGTGATCATGTCAGATGGACACATTCAGCTGGAAGCCAGGCTGAATTCAAGTATTTAAATGATTCTGGATATACATCAAACTGAAAAATCGTTAGATATCCGATCAAAAAAGCTACGCAACTATCATGTTTCCTTGAAATGACATCAGAATGCTAAACCTGATTGGCAACTCACACTAATGGGTCCAAATGGCACACGTCGGGCGTAGCTCATTTTTGACAGATAACCGATTCATATTTTTCACTAAACTAGTGTTGCACTAACGCCTACCTATAACGAGGAATTCATTAGGTAGAGATTGAAAATCCACCGCAATTAAAAGGTCAATTATTCCACCTGTGGAATAGAACGAGAAAGAAAGATTTTATTTACAATTTTAAGCTGTTCCGTCTGTTTTGTGTAAAATCTGAAGTTCATCAACCGGTCATTGATGATTGACAAATACGTCCAGTCGTACGTATTTCCACCGAACACTCGAAAGTCGTACCGAACAAAACCGTTAGAACGAAAAAATTGCTAGATGCGAGCGTTTCACATGGACTTCACAGTGCCACATTCGCGATAGCATGAAACGGCTATTTTATATGGAATAGTTAGGAGATGATGGATGGGAAAGATAGTCACTCAATGCGTCAGGAAAGGACACCAAGTTCAGAACAGGATCAAGTTCACGAACAATTAAACCTGCACAAGACAAGCATCGGTCGGTTGACTTCGTCCGCCTCAGCAAAGTACGAGAATCTTGGATTGGAATGACCTCATAGGATTCCCAATGCATCAGCTGGGTCCGTAATGTGACCAGTGTTCAGGGCTTGCCTTACGAATACGGACAGTGGTTTTTGGTGCGATATTTGACGGACCACGTGGATTTCCTATAGATATCTATTTTACTCGAGTCACCTCTTCGGAAACTTATGAATGTCTGGGAACGGCAAGCAGTTTTCAACCCCAAATTCACGCGCTACCCTCAGGTTGGGATAACAACTACTCAAGCGCCTCTCTGGACCGGATGAATACTAGCGTATCCTTAACGTAGCGTTTGCATTTTAGCACCCCCAACATGTCAGCGGTTAACGCCTGGTCGATCCTTAACATGAGATGGCCCGCTAAGACAGACCCAGTTGACTTTCCATAGCTACTAAATCTATTCGGTGGTAGCACCGATCAAGAAAACGGAAGCTGAATTTTTCTGTGCATATCAACAGGGCTTACCTCATAATATCAACTCAGTAACGAGAATGATTTATCCAGGTTACTAATGTAACATGCAGGCCAGCCGACTGTACTTTGAATGCCCGTGATTCCGCGGACCAACCTTCGGGCAACGTGGACGCACCAGGGGGCAGCGTTCTTCTGAAGTAGGGGTTCGAACAGCAGTCCAGAAAAGGGAAACAATACGAACAAGCATGAGCCGAAGGCCCAGTAAGCCATGCACACAACTTATACAAACGTGAGCTAAAACGGCACCTACAACACAGCAGCACGCCCCGTTAAACAACTTAATTTCGATTCGTGCGCGCTCGCTGGTTTCGGTTGCGCGTTACACTAATCAATTCAAAAGAAGCTTCAAACAGAATTTGACTGAAACTTTTGTTTTAACGAAGTTAGGATGATGATTAATTAGAGTACCAACTCATGATATGAGGAATTTATCAGTGCCGGGATGGGCAGCCTTTGCAAAACTACAGAATTTTGTCTCTTTAATAACCCGTAGAACTGAGATGTCGACGACCCACACGGTTTAAGGATTTTGTAGGCCATATCGTTATTCACAGACATTGCCTGCACTTTTTTCCCCGATATTAAAGTTGTTTTTTGATTACACCGCATATCTGTTCCGCCAGGTCCGTTAACTACGTCGTTTGTAAGTAGCACGCAGTGTCACCCAACAAGTTTATTACCTTAGTGTCAACATTCGTTTTGTGATCCCTACATGGAGCACAGTGGATACTCTGATTATCAAGATTGACCATAAGAAACTTCAGTCAGTTTTGCCACTAGAGTAATCCGTCGCTTTAACTTATCGCTCACCTACCCCTACCAAAGATACGCATTGTACCTAAGGTTTGTTATCATGTAACGTCAAAACTAGCCAAATGTTTGAGGCCACTGCATCCTGGGAGGAAAACCGAAATTGTAATTGAATCTCACGACAAGTTTCTGAAAACAGAAGTTTGTCAATTTCAATTTACCTTCGGCAATTCTAAAATGTGCGGTCGGCCAGAAGACATGTTAATATTATACGGTTAACTGACTGATTTGATCACGGAATATTTCTTGAGTTGATAACCACAGTGACAACTCAGCGATAATCATTTAGTCAGCTACTAGCAGTGCAGCATCTGCCCATCAAAACACCCACTAGGCCATGAAGAAATTTTGGACAGTTACTCGTTAACTTTCGTGGTGTTTGCCATTTAATGTAACTGTTTTCATTTACTAGCCATTTTGAGATATATTCACCTGTTGTTGTTTATAGCTTCGTAACAATTCTGCCTTCTCACATTTATCCACAGCGACAAATAGACCATAAACGTGAAATTTTTCTTATTCAAAGCGAGGGTAATTGTATGGCCTCAGCTGGTGTATACAGTTCAGTACCAACGCTGGTCCTCTTGACTACTGATGTAAAAAGCTGGATTGCGCACTGCACGAATCAGTGAGAAGACCGGACAATTATATCGGTGGTAGAAATTTTTAAATCGCTCTAATTTCTCAACCAAATTTGTTCCTGTCTTTTGTGGGACGCATTTTTCCATAACGGAAGTGGTTGCAAACGATCACCATGAGTTGCAGCGTTGGAAATGCTGTTTGGAAACGGCTTGATGGTGTTCATTGTGTGAAAATTAAATTTCCGGTCTACTCTACTTCACAGCGCAGACAAATGCCCTGAACAGATGGACAACGTGCTCAACGAAGCGGATGCGGAACTTTCCGCAATAAATGCCCCAGAATATATGTCAAGTTTGCCAGAACATGTGCGCGCTTTCTGATGACAGTGTCCTCCCTAGGGAAATCCAGACCGCCAAAATTATTCCGCTCTAACAAACAGCATGCAACACGATTTTCATAGGATAATTTCAACCATCGTCATTTTCAAATTAGAGCTGCCTTTTATGTTTCTGAATCATAATCGTCGCCAAACAAGTTCAGCTAGATCGAAATGTTCAGAGCACAATAAGTTAAGTGAAGCCCGTATGATTGTTTATACAATCAGTCATTTTTGCCGAATCACTTTCCACCAATAAACCGACTATCCAGCTGCAAAAGATACTTCCTTATCTCAAAGTCAGAAATCCTGTTTACTAATTTGTGTACTCCTGCCGAGCACCATACGACGGTCGTTTAAAAAGTTGTTTATTGGACAAAATAAATGTGCACTAATCTGTGCGGTTAAACGTTAGTGTAACACAATTTCCCGTTTAACTGTTACTTCGTAGACCACTTCTCATTAATTCACCCGAACATCAAAAACACTTCGGATTTTTTATCGAATGTCAAGTACCCAACCAGCAATGGTGCCATCACCGTTTTGACGGCTACTGATGCTACTTATACTCTAACAACCGCCATCAAACGAAGTTCATGAAGACGAAGACTTTCCCGCCTTGCAAGAAACCGAATATACATTTTGAAGTGACGTTTGTTCAGCTCTAACTAGACAGAAATTTTTAAAATAATTGTTGCCGCGTTTTTCGATCAACACGGTTACTACGTCCGCAATCATTGTGTTGTGTTTGGTGCGACTTTCAAATGCATGAAAGTAGTTGTCTCTCATTATTATGCCGTTCGTATTAATTTATAGAGTATTTTCTAATCAGGTAAAATATCCTACTCAAAGTGTCTATGCATGCCGCCGCTTATCAAGTGATTCGAAATGATAGTTAATCAGCTGACTGGTGACATCCAAAAGAACTACCCTCTCACCACTTAGAGTAACCGTTAAAACTAATTTCCTGATCATAGGTTCAGAATATCGAGTAAGAATTTTTGAAATTGGAGTCCAGATGCTTGCCCAGGAAAGTTGTCACTAATGATTTAACATAAATTTCCTAAGTGCACATCAGTGGATGGAGGTGTAAGCATTTCTGGGTTAAGCCATTTAACAGAAAAACGAAGGAAATGATTTGAAATCAAATGAAGTACATAATTTTTCGTGGTGTCTAAGTGAATGAATTCATGGACCGTGTAAGTCAGTACCAATCTGGGTCATCAACAGCAGTTTTTCTTCGTGTCACTACCAATTATGCATCACTCCAACAACCGATGTTGCGAGTCGTTACCTTGTATTACCCTATTTTCTCTGTCCATCTCATATCGTGTGATTATGTTTGCTGTTTACCAGCAAATGTGGTTGACTGTTTATTTTCAACGATTCGGCAAAGCCTAAGATGGGATCAGTGGCGCAGTTTTCAAAATGTTTGCCTAATACTCTCCTGGCTGGAGTCCTTACCAAGGCTGTGAACTACTGACAAACTCTAGCCAGAACAAGACTGTAATAACCACCTACTTTACAAAGGCGTTGGCAGAATATTTGCGAGAAAGTGTGGCTGTGGTCAATTGTCAGAAACAGGCAACTTATACATTTACATTTATATAAACAGTAATCTTACGGTTATGTTTTCCAACATTGTTATCATCAGGAGATACTAATGGAATTATGTTTTCCCAGCTATCACACTTGTGTTCGAAAAACTATGGCTGGAAAATGTGGCCTTTCTGTGGCTGGTAACACCAACACCGGTTCATTTGTGTTCAGTGAACAGCCTAAGATTGTCTACCACTAGATGCATCCTACAAAGTGATTCACAATTGTATATAGCGATATGCTATCCAGTCAATCGGACATCATAAACTTAGTGCAGTTAATTTTAGCCTCCGTATTTCCATCGCTGACGTATCAAAGACCCATTAACCACAAATAATAGCTAGCTAGTAAACCATGCAATTATTTTGCAACAATTTGCGACTGATAACTACTTGTCAAAATGCGGATGGTTATTGAAGCGAAGAAAACAGTCCAGGAAGAACAACCACACGTTTATTTTCCTTCACGCGCATATACCATTATCTGGTCGGTAATTGTATATGTTCGTATCAGATGAACGGCGCTCAAAATTATCCGCATCTGTCACATAATCATGGGCCTTTCACTCAGCCTCTTTCGAAATAAACCACCAGTTGATATGACAATGAAGACTGAGTTGAAAACTGCTCGATTCTTCACACAGCCTGCAGTTTACCACAAGATATCGACCGAGGTCATGTTTACTTAGAGTAAATGTACATGTGAGGTCACGGCTATCATCGCATCTACCTGCCGCATGATGGTGAGAACAACGCGAACACTTTGAGGGTAAATTTTGATTTAACCAACCACTACCATCATCTTGTTTGTCTGAGTTTCACTGGAATAGTAGCGCCTCTGCACACAACTCTGATAAGTTTTACGAATGAATTAGCCAATATTTTAGTGAGTTAACCTTCAACTTGTTTAGTGACCGAAATAAGTGTTAGAAGGACAAACGGAATATTTATAAAACCACCTTATCAGTTCAACCACATGTGAGCTTTTGTTCATCTCCAGCAATTTACAAACAATATTCTTACTGTCAAGCTTCATGCAGTGGTGTCACTACCCAAAAAATATCCTGATATGAACACAAAAATTATAGCGTTTGGTCAACCAGAGATGCACGTAAAACCGATTCAAATATGCTCGGTTGTCCTTCAGCCTACTGCAATCTCTCTGCTAGCAGAACGGAATGGTATCTAAGCGACTACGTCCTGTTTAAACCTTATTCCACGTGGCCATATTTCATACGCTGATCTGTAAATTAAGACTACCTCATCATGCAATCTGCAAAACTCTAAGTTAGCGCAAACTGCTTCGTTATTTTGGGCAACATTTAACCCATAATATTTCCATGAATCATCCATTTGTTTGGTCTTGGCAAATATGCTCATAGTTGTTTTATTGTGTTCAACAGTATAAGCAAAAATCTCTCTTACAAATGTGCGTGGTTCCACGTAACAGGGTGGTACTGAATGGGAAAACCAACGGTAGTCCTCGAGAGGTTCTGTATCTACCTACTATATCCAACGAAGTTCATGTTTCCCCAGTTAAAAATAGGAAGGTATCACAGTACACAACCTCACCGTACTTTCTGGCCAATGTGAGCGCTGGTCATGGTTATCTCTTTCCGAGACGGTTCTTTTTTCAGTGTTCCCATAAAACGTCTATCAATTTACAGACGGAGCTCGATAGATGAATGAATGTTATATTTACAGGAAGTCTAAATAAAATACGTGTCTTTCACAACCACACCGCAAACTGTCCGTTAACCACCACTACCAAATATTGGGTTGAACCGAATTTCCCTTGACGCTTCCTGTTGCGTTAAACTTGCTAGTTACTTGTGTTTGCCCTTCATTCACAAACTGCCTCTAAAATTTTGACTATCAGATTTAACGCCGATGAAAGTCTGTTGTTACTACGTCATGGCTGAAGCCCCATGTTGTCTTACGAGACCGCCGCATTGTTGTTGTCTGGCAAGTTAATATGTTAACTTGTACTTCAAAGATATTCAGGTGAACAATAAGATGCAGATCCATGTAGTTTGTCCCAACTTTATATGAAGATAGCGAGAAACAAACGCTGTTCTTGTGATACTGTGTTTATGCAACAAAATTAATCCAGTTTATAGCCCATACTTGGTTTTGTTCAACTTGTGACGCTCATCGGCGGCTAATATATCATACACCCGAAGCATAGAATAAACACCACACATTTTAGAACATACTAAATGGCTTATTTGCGTGCAATGTTGAATGTGGATTTACTCCCGACTTAAGAGAGCAGTATTGAGGCGACTGACAAATTTTATTTAAATTCTGAGGACTCCACAAAGAGGATAGTAATCGTTGAATGAGTATCCTGATAACAGACCATACGTCGAAGTGGGAGATCGGTAGCTTTGTGTACGGAATCAGACGCACATGTGAAGCGTTCCCCTCCTGGAGAGATCTTAGCGTTGTTGGTACCGTTCTGTCGAGTCGAGGGCAAATCACTGATAATTTAACACGCACAAGATCCAACTTGAATTTCGTACTATTTACAATGGCTGATTTAAATTAACTACAGATTGCTATTCAGGCCAAGAAATGTCTGGTGACTTAAGTCGCAGGTTTGTCTTGAAGTTCCGTCTACCTCAACCGGCTTAGCAACTTGACACATAAAGACTGAAGTTCATTCTACTGACATTTGTTGTCGCAGTGAAAAGGAGGTCAAACATCGTTGTATCGAAAATGTGTCATGTGTAATAAGTAAAATCAGTCATATTCACAATGGCAAACCCTATTAATCTCTCTCGTCTAAGAATATAAAAATCTGTTTTACTCGCTTCTTCCATTTAATTTGTACCCGCAAGACGCCGAAATCAGCATTTTGCTATCACTAATGTTTTCTAACTGCATAAATTCTATTGAGTGGGTGGGTGGGGTGGTATGCATACATATCGGGATGACAAAAAGATTTTTATTTATGGATACTTTTAACTGTTTCAGAAATGCAGCGTGGTTGTGATGCTTCCAGGGAAACTCCATGTCAATAGGATGCAAATGTCCGTTTTGATTCATGTACCTAGCTTGCAATGACTGATTCAATAATAAATGTGGCTGACAGAAAGTGACAAATATCCAATTCTAGAGGGTTTCACAACGTCTTTCATGCCCCGGCGGCTGAGTCACAAAAGTTCAATTCATACATCCAGTCCATAGCTAGTGTGGTAACAATCTGATTATACCACCCGGGGCTATGTATTCAGAAACAGTGATTTCACATCGTAGACTTACCGTGGCCACTCGCGTACATCGAATCCCACACGATAATTTGATCATGCTCTCCAACCCACATCATTTAGACACAACTGCAACGAATTCGTGTTTTTCGTTTCATCTAATCGTCTTTATCGCTGACTTATTTCATTGTAACCAGAACAGTAACAGCCTGAAATCACAATATAGATCGGAAGCAGTTTGTTTAAAAACAACCTCTCGTAATGAGATGGAACTTGAGCAAGTTAGCCAGTACGGACAGGATTACAGTCAAATCAGCGCCAGCTGATCACAGACGGCGACCAGCTGCTGTTGAATGAGTATTTCTTCCAAACGAAGTGAGTCGCTAAATACAGGGTCTTGGAGCAACACGACAGCGAACTGTCCAATCAGTATACGAGAACGCTGGTCGCTTGACCGTGATACTAAATACTGTCTTTCTCTTCGATAATGACAATGCTTTTCCAGTACACTGAGAATGCTTACTGCAGCCCGGATTTCTGTTCTGAATTTCGGTAATTTGGCGCACGACAGCCCTGAAAGCATTTGAACAAACGTGCAGTTACTATTTTACTCTGAGACACCCAGGTGTGATACGCCAGTAAAACCATGCTGCCTGACTCACATTTTAATCCCTTCTCTCTGTATCTTCATCAGTGCTTCCTACAGTCTTTAGTTTATGGAAAACAAAGAACAGAAAATGAATGTAAGCACAATACTGAGCCTCAATCTGATCAAGTTTCCTACCACTGACAGGGTAAGCAAGCAATAACGATTTGTTCCTTGTAAAGACGCCTAAATAGTTTGAGGTTTCTGACAGCAACCGGTAAACGGCAGTTTTTAGTTAGATTGCTTTGAGCTACCCACTTATTTGAGTATGATCGTTCGACAGTGAAATGTATTGAACCAGTGACTCTCACCATTTTTGGGGTTGTGTAGTGGTGTCGGCGGTTTCCAGTTGACTGGTAACTGCGTAATTTGACGCTTGATCTGGCCAGTATATGTTAATATTTCTAGTTTTGTAATTGGTGCATATTTCTCTCGAGGTTGCAAACCCATCACCCATCACCTCACGGTTATACTAACAACTAGGCCGGAATCGCTGAACTGAACAAAGAATTATCTGCAAAGTTCAAGTCCCGGTTTTGGTCTCCCTGAAGACAATTCTATGTTGCCAATCTTAAACCACACAGTTAACTGTTATATATAGCAAGCACATTTTTGAGAACGTTTTGTTTTACCGCCTACCGTTAGACTGACTGACTGACTGGTTCTTCCAATTAAATGAAACCGAACACTTGCCTGAAGGCAGCCATCTGCCTTGTTGGCTGGTGAAGTCGGAATACATTGGTAAACTTTGTTCCGTCTGGCTGGATGCGTTTAGTGACAAGTCCCCTAACACTGTTGTGCTGTGTAGTCTGGCTCAGGAACAGTTGGGAATTTGACAAAGTTCAAGTTGACCATCATTCGCAGTGGTTTGCAGCCTGAACACAAGTGGTTTGTGATGCACCACTTGTGCCTCTAATCACATACCGTACATCCAGCATAAATCCAGAAAAAGAAAAGTGTACCGTGTGTGAAAGAGGACTGCGGAGCTCAATAGTCCATAGTCACTTGGCTGATCAATGATTGACGTCCGCACACCTCAAAAATCTGAACAGATTTTCTGTGGTTAAAGGTTTTTGAAAGACATGCAAGTATGCTGATTGTTGAACATGCTACAACACAGAACATGAATTCATACTTTGGGGATGCACAGAATTGAATGTTAGCCTGTGTATACGGATGAACTCCTATAACCGAAATTCATAGTTCACTATGAGGCTGACGAAGTTTAACCAGACATAAGAGAATTATTGTTGAGGAACTGTGAAAGGCGTACGTCACTGTGACCAGCAATTTCAAACAAGACATTCCGGTTTACCGAACATTGAGTTTTTGTCCAAAATGAACGAATCATGTGTTCCATCCTACGAACATACTCGCCGATTACCACCCGAGTTTCTCGTGTGGATGTATTGATGGTCTGCCATTTTGACATTTCTGGCCGACCCCTTCCAGACGTTGTGGTTGCATCGTTGGCGGTCAGTGCTATGTATATAGTTTACAGTTGTAAACTATTGGATTTGCGTCTACTCGTATAAATATCTACGTTGCTGATTACATTCTCAAATAGACCATTATTTAGTTTACAAAGTGAAAGGCTCCTTTAAACGCCACTCTGCAACCGTCTCTGACAACCAGTGTTTTGTTCACCTGAATTTGGTTGTATGTACCGTAGGTTCTCTGAGATAAACAGCTTCACTGGTTGAAGTCAATGAGAGCGTCTGTAAACTTGTAAATTCAAGTGAGCAGCAAGTTCAGCCATAGGGTTTTTAAAATTAGAAATGCTGAGCGCATGAAAAGAACCCACGTACATGCTAAGAGATGGCTGCGGCCATATGGCCGGTGTGGGGACCAAATCATGGTTATAAATTTGAATTGAAGTTATCCGGTCGCTTATATGCTTTACTGTTCATTTTATCAGGCAGAAATGATTTTTAAACTGAAGTCAACTACAAGAAAGTTCATTGGTAAACTTCGTAAAACGGAAGGCGGCTAGGTTATTTCCAGACGATTGCATGTTGTACTCATTCTTGTCAGAGTGTTTGCGACAACTATGTACATAAAACGTACGTTTATATATGTGAGTAAATCTGTGAATGTCCATTGAGAAAGACCAATGTATATCACAACGACATTCGTAAAATGATGTTTCGCAACAAGTCAACTGACCTACCGAACTAAAATGATGTAACGTATACCTAATGTTACGAGCAAGTTGTAATACTCTACGATTCGATTACAACACTCCTGAGGAAGGCCACCCGAGGTGGTTGAAACGTAGAGTATTACAACTTGCTCGAAACGTTGTGTTATTCCCAATCTGTTTATCAGTAACATGTTGAACACGACGCCCAAACTAAATTTGGTGCGGATATCTTACAACTAAAATATACCCTATTTACACAAAAAGTATACTTATTCATTTCCTTATGTACCTATCTTAAAATTCATAGGATAAAATGAAACTGTATATCCATCCGACATTGCCAGAGGGAATTCTCATCAACTTCTTATCAAACTAATGTTCGCGTTTCGTGACCATGTCGGCAATTAATTGCGCATCTATGTAGCTGAGGAGTTTTCGTTTTACATGAAGTAACCAGTTTACATAACTATACATGACAGCACATCAATTAATGTTGCCGTAATGAGGAAGTTAAGGTTGTAGCATAACTTCAATACAGTTTTATGTATTCTGGTGAACGGGTTGTCGACATGAACGTTTTCATTATGCTGGCAAGGAAAACTGCGAGTTCTCTTTGTTAGTTTTGGGGAAATCTCATGTATTCGGATGTGGACTGTAATGAAATTTAATTGTGATATGCATTGGTTATTGTTGCTACTCTTTACATTTATAACAATAACATTGTGCTGTAAGATTAATTTTAAAACAGAGTTCCACAACACTCCTCTTCATGGATACGTGCTGTTTTTCATTCTAGTATGATTTATATCTGCCTCCGTGCGGTGTTAAAGGATGACTATAATTACTGAAGCGAATGCCCTGTACTTATTTAATAAACGGAAGAATGAACGTTAACTGTATTTACTCGCTAGAACTTTACGTTCTCCAAACTCACGCGACACAAAGCTGGCCACATGGCGTCCCTTTAAATCACTTCAGTCGAAAATCAGTGTTTAAGTAACATATGATTATACTAATGGAATTTACGTGAAATTTGATTTAGTGACAAATACCTGTATAAGAATACGTGAGGTAGGAACACATAACATTTGAGGAAGGGCATAAGGACCTCCCAGTTTAAAATTAAGGAGTTACCAAGGAATAGTGTGACAAATGTGCTAGTCATTTAACGATACGACCTTCCAATGGATGCGGCGCAGCTACATAAACCGTATACGCCTTTGTGTTTTTTTGCCTTGGTAGCCGACTTTATAAGGTCTGCGCACAGAATTAACGTTTCATTCTAGAACACAGTTACGAACCAACACACCAGTTATTGTATGTTCACTCCATACCGCAAGATATTCTCAAACAACCGGCCTCGACCACCCCCCTCAACAGTTGTTGAGCATTTCCACTGTTTACTTTGTGTGTGGTATGTCAAGAAACAGTGCGAATCTGCAATATTTTTGAGTGATTAAATGCGTAAGACAGAATCTGTGCGTAAGACTGTAACTATGATCTTAAAACAGTGCTAATCTTGTCACATTAGCAAAATATACCAAGGAATGCTCTGTTTCAGCTGTGTGGATTAAAAGGAACCAGTATATCCATGTTTTGTGTGCACTGTTGAGACGCATAACGTACAATCTGGACAGTACGTAGACTAACCATAAAACGATGTAAACTTTCTTCATTCATCTAGGGGGAACATCTTTTCACTTACCATAAGATAGTCACTAATAGGAAATCCTGAAAGGAAGATAGCTTTTCATAACTAGTCACAAATCCGTATTTTTTGATAAAGTGCACCTGTTTAGTGGTATACGAACTACTGACAACTTGATACGTGTACACGTAATGACTAAGGACAATACGTAACCGTCACTTAATGAAAGAGAACGCCTTTGTGTAAATTATGAAGAGAACTTGGGAAAAAACCGTAAACGATCATTACAAATGCGACGGAGGTTACGTTTAACCGCTACAAAATACTGTCTTTGTATCGAGTTTAGTTTTTGCAGACATAAGCTTCCCAATTTATCAAATTCACGATATGCTCATCAAACAGAAAACAGTGTCTTTCTGATATTTTCTCTTTCACTGATTCCACCGGATATTTCCGAACAAAGTATTAAAGCAACACAATCTTTATTGCGTCGTTGACAACAATTTCTAAACAATTGCGTGCCATATCATTTATTGTTGAAGTATCGTGAGATGTATTCAAAGTTTAAGCAAAACCTATGTGCACAGTGTCTTACAGATTCATCAATCCAAGGAAATGCAGCTATAAAAATGTGGTTCACAACCACACAAAATAAAGCACGGTTTTTACTTGAGGTGCAAAGCCATGAAAATTTATTTCCTATAACTATAATGTATGAGTTTGCCCGGGTCGTCATTTTGCCTTTAAACAATACGCTTTGCTTTCACTCAACACCGCTTATCAAAAGTCAGGTTGGCTATCAGGTCAACAATGACGAGATGATATCCTGAGCATTTACTCTGAATTTGTGGACCGAGTTTGTAGATAAGGATTTCAGAGGTGGGCTTTTCTCCTCGTAAACCCTAACTGTTGTATAACTTGTGCTTTTCTTTGTGAGAAGTACATTGTGTACATTCGAAAACCAAAAAACAGTTCTCCGCACCGGTGTGGGCACAGAAGCGGTGCAGGCAAACCACCTTACTGCCATGGTTCTGAGTACTTAGTGACTAGTGTGTTTTTACACGTCTTGTTTGTGTCTGTCCTCATTTCTGTAATGTTTACACGTTGCGCATGTTTTACGTCTTCTTAAGTGATGACAGTGATTGTGCTGTTGATGAAGCGTCATTCGTTTTCTCTTTCTTAATGCAACTGAGATTGCTTAATGCTACATATTCTACCGTTTGCTTTTCTACAAGTAGCAAGTTTCCAACAATCTCTCTATTAATCACACAGACCAATGTATGAATTTGGTTTACAGTGATTCAGGGTGACGCACACATTAGTTTAGTCTACCAGAGTCACAACTAGCACACATTCGTAAGAAAACATATGTGAACATTTGTAATTGAAGAACACATTTTTGATGGCCCTGTAGAATGGGTCGTCTACTGACACAAACTCCAGATGGCTGAAGTATGCTCTGACACGGACCCCTGTGGCAAACTTGTTTCTACAGAACTAACTGTAGATTGGTCCATCTGACTGGCGAGTAATATGGCAATTTTCATAGCAACAATTTTGGCCGAACGGTTGCTGATATCTATTATACCGAATTTAAAATAAAACACTCCTCAATGACACAATGTTCAACAGTAGGCACACCACGTCATAAAACTTGGCTTCGGTTTCACTTTTGTGTTTTATGCACAATGTAACGAACATGGCAAGAGTCCAATGTACTAGTTACGATCATGGATTTTCGAAATAAACCATAATTCGTGTCCAACCATTGTTGGTTTATTTGTAATGTTGTAGCAGTAGTTATTAGTATACATCACCAGTTCTTTCCTGTAAATTATGGGGCAATATAGTCTTACGGTTTAGTCAATGTCACTTTCACATCACATTTCGCTAACTCTCTTAACGCAAATTTTTGACAAATGTCTTTGCAATGTTACGACTTATAATAATTAATGTGGATTGATTAACAGTATGAAACATAACATATTCTGACGGAATTATCCTCAAAATACTCGACGGTCGTTGACTTCCTTATCGTAATTAATGTTGACCTGATTATAAATTCATCTGTGATTCATCAAACTCACGACTGTTTTCTCTGAAAGATGGATGGATTTGTGGCTCCAGTATAGTGAAAAAATATTGGTAAGAAAATGCGTTGTTTTTTCTACAAAGGAGTGGTTAATGTGTTTTTGACAAATAAGCTCAACTTAATGCTTCGAAATGATCCGTCTGTTTACTGACGAAAAGGCACATATACGTCTTTTATTGAACACCCTCGGTTCTTGCTAACTAGTAGAACGGTTAACATAATAGCAGGACTTTAGAAGATCTTGCCAGGTGAACTTTTGTGAAGTGACTTGATCCCGATTCCTTTTACTGCAGAAATTAGTTTTTTCTTAAGCGTTGACTATATGCTTTGATAACGCGAAATCTCGAATTTTGTTGTATATGAGATAAAAATTACTGTTCTTTTGTAGTTACATTCATAACTCACCTTTTCTTGTCCCCTTATCAAAACAGTCACCATGATTTCGTGATACAGAGTTGTTCGTCCGGGAGGTGAGTAGTCCGTATAGAATCAGAAGATTGGCTCCGACGGATATGAAATTCGGGTTATCTGATGCACATTTTAGGTCGAAGCTTGGTGATCATCGTGTTGAACCTACAGCCCCATGGATGTCACTACCAGAGATCTACTGAAAAGATGATTCATGTGACATTCAGATGTAGTGTAGTAGTGTACAAGGCAACGTTATCTAAAATGTTTCGACACATGCACATTAGTAAATGCAAGTGTTCAGCAATACTTTCCTGTGAATAATATTCGGACTGTGCAGTCCTGTTGAGTTTAATATTCAGTTACTAATCACCAGACATGTTTTACTGTCTACCAGTGATTGTCTTATAGATAACGCATCCCACATGACATCGGAATATCTACTGTATTAAAGTGGGCATATGTGAAATGACGGCCTGTAAATGTGGAACATTCTTCTGTTAACGTGTTCAAAATAGAGTGGAGGTCAGTGACTAAAAGTTCGTTTTTTTGTAAATATACAACAACTGGAACATCCGCGAACACCGTATGAAAACGAAGTTCAGTATTAACCGCAGCAGACGGAACTCGCTACAGGATACATCCGGTTGTATCAGGTTGTTAACCCTCTGGTAGAGGAATACTACTTCTCTGGTGCTGAAACGGTCACGGCAACTTGTTTTATTTCATAGTTTGTCTTCAAAAACATTTCCTACTAGACGGTATATAAGAAAAAACCACAATGATCAATAAATTCTGTCTAGTTCCAATTCGTCCGTCGTTGCCTGAACAATAAGAACACATGAAAGTAAAACATGCAAACAGTTGTCAAGTAGTCTTTGAGAATGTGAATGACGCGAAACTGTCTGTGTCTTACTGCACAGACTATTCTGTCTGTTGAAAATCTGTAAGGCACCTTTTATTGAAAAATAACCCTCGCTAATATAAGCATATTGAAAGCACAATGTGAACTTAAAATATGACGGAATGAACTATGTCTAGGTGAAAGCAGTTTACGGCCACTCGGTAATTATCAATAAACCACGTGGGATTCGGAATGCAGCAGAGTGATATTAATGCACGCCTGCATCCAGAAAACAAGCACAACTGTTGCACATGGATTGTAAGGCACGATCTTGTTTAGTGATGACCCAATGTTGATATGCATCATTCCTGGGGTGACCTAAGGTTACTAATATCATATTTTAGCCTATCATGTCCACACAAACCCGTGGCATTCAGCTGCCAACTAGGTTCCACGTTTCGAGAAGATTACATCCGTAGAATTCGATCACTTCCTGTTAATTCTATGCAATGACGATTGCTACTCACACTTTCGAGTGGAACTTCGAAGTTCAGAGTTTCAGTGGGAAACCACGGACACTCAAATCTAGGCACGTTCGCAGTGACCTGTGAAAGCAACCTCTGGTGAAAACGTCATTAACGTGACGTGGTTAGCAAAGTAGGATTGTTGTTAAAATGCTCTCAAAAAGTAAGCGAACCCTGAGCACTAATCATGATGAAATGTGTAACTCTCTATCATTCAGTTGTGTCCGCTTTAGACTCCATACGTTCTGACGCAAACGACAAAATGACGGATTTGTTTGCAGGATAGATTGCTAACTAGAACAAGTAGTCCGAGGCCATTTTGAGTGGCACTTGTTTCCTGGAAATTATACACGAGCTTAGTCCGTTAGATTAAATCATTGACTCTGTATCATCAAGGTGTTTCGCATCGCTTTCTATAAGCTGATTGCGCGAATCAATAGAAAAATGCTGAGAACTTTTTAATGACTTTGTATTGAAGATTCACCACATTGACCGAAGTCACACAGTGACTGTGGATTATGATCCAAACCTGGAGTAGTGGTGGAATATAAATGGAAAGATTACAAATACTACTTGGGTTACCTCAGCCAAATTCCACATAGGTAGATCAATAAGAAGCCAAGCTTTGGTTCGTCTTCTGGAGGCATTCAGCGCGATTGTCTCCGGCGCAACCCATTACAAACTAGACTATGATGACTAGTAGGGGTTTTTGGTATTCAAATGGACTGAACGTCACCCACAATTGCTCACAGCTGTCGCACTGCTTACCTAGGAGTACCTTTTCTAGGTGTTCACCTTAGATACCCGAATACAACAAACGTTTGGAAGTAAGGTTTACCCAACTGTTCGTAGTGGCCATCGTCAGTAAGTTTTATGAAAAGTTTTGAATAACTAATGGGTTTTCAGTAATTTACATGGACAAATCGGCCGACATTGTGGACATAGAAAAAGGGATAGAATAGGCTGAGAAGACTCATAGGCAATTCTGTTGAAGATAAAAACAGCACTGGTTTAGGACCACGGAACGATGCTGAGCATGGTCTATTCAATGGAACTAAGTTGGAATTTAAGTTATTTCTCCTACCGTTTGAGCATACCTCAAAGTGACAATCAGTTTTTTCATGAAATCAACGTTGTGTTCGTTCAGGTGATTGGCACGGTATACAAAGCGTGACAATTCACTTTCCAGAATGTAAAGCTTTTGGCTTGCGATAGTGTCGACTCCGGTCAACACTAGTGCGACGCTTTCGTATCTAGTATTCAGTATAATTCTCAGCAGACACTTAAACAAATGAGATTTCAAGTAGAGTAACGAATTTTTAACTATTCTCAGTGTGTAACCGTTGCCACTACAGTTTTAGGCACGTCTGTGAAGCATTTTTAAGAATGGCTGTCTACTGCTCAGACGAAGTCGATCACTGAATCATGCATATCATGCTGTTGCCCTTCAACCACACTTATCGTTATCTGCTTATTTGTACCATTTATACAATAATTCCTCTTGTCATAATGAATGTGTAACCTGTTTAAAAGGTAGAAGTCCGTAGGTAGCAAACATAATGTACAGCATTCTCATAAACATCCAGTATGCAAGAGTTTGGTTGGTGGAATAACTACAAGATGTTCTCCTTATGAATAATCTCCAATGAATCAACAATTCAGCCGATGTGGTGGTTAAGTCATTGAGATTACTATAGGCTGGGGAATATTCACGTAAGATTTGCTGACAACAGAAAAGAAGACAAATAGAAGACAGTTTGTTTTGATGTCAGTTAATTCCGTCTGGCCGAAAACCGGTATACATACATTACTGTAACAGACCGGTTGACTGACGTTTTGCACAAAGTCAGTCGACGATAGGAAGGTATTTCACAGTTAACAGAGAGTGGGAGACGTAAAAATACTTACCTATTATGTACACATTTTTTCGAAAAATACAGTCACCCATAACGTAATATCATTCATGTCTGTTAACATCGTTAATGTGAGACATTCGATGTTTTTTTCAAGTTCATTACGCACTAGTGAAGTTTCGCACGAAACAGGAAACTCTTGATTGCATCCGCCCATAGCATTAATGTCTATTTGACTACATTAGGCAACTATCCTGTTTATCTGTATTTAGTCACTTGCTTGACTAAAATTTCTGCACAGATTTCACATTTTTAGATGAGTTAGATAAGTTAAGCAAGAAAGTAAAATCTGAATTAGCCAACTCTAGCCTTCGTTCTTGGTCACTTTGATTTAAGCAATGCCAAGAAAGTGAGGCGAATTCCACGCTAGGATTGATTATAATTAAGGTCTGGTACTGTTGGATTTATGAGTCCCAATCATTTGAGTAACATGGATCGTATCACTAACCATTCTGTTCCACTATAATATAACATATTTACCAGCAGATAAACAGTGAATTACTGATCTGATTTTTATTATACTCTCCTGAGGAATGAAAAATTGGATCAAAACATTGATCAGCCTCCTTCGCGTGACTGTCTGCTGTGAGTAGCATATGAATGAACGAACATCCAACAGCGATTAATTTTGTTGTCGAGATGAATGATAGGCAGTTTCTGCCCATTGTGTTTTTTCAGTGTTATTCTCATGAAGCTTTATCCTACATAAAAACAACTGCCGTCGACTTTTGTGGCATCTGTTGAACAATCGCGCACTAAGCTGGAGAGAAGATGAGCCAGCTGATCACAACACAAAAGTATTTTTTCCATGCTAGTTTAACTGATGGGCTTGTGCTGTTATCGACCGTGTTTTTATTTGTGAACAAGTTTCGCACATCTAATGAATTACAAATCCGTACGTCTGTGACAATTTACTGCATGTTTCATTCCACACAACGAAACACTTGGGAATTGCTGAAACACCCAAAGGAATCCAGCCACAATCTGTGAATAAAACCTGACGTCCGTCAAGTGTTAAAATTTGGGAAGGGCATTGTTGAACAGTCTTTTCGCTTAAAGTATAAGAGTCGATTAACGGAATTTTAATATTAGTTTCTAACAAAGCAGTGTGAATACAATTACAATGGCTCCAAGCGGTTTGTTACCAACAGAAAACCACTGACAATTTGGGTTTTACAATCAGGTTCGCAGTTCTTACGCAATTTGAACAAAACTGATAGAACATGAAAACTGGTAGATGCAAGCATTTTGATTGATATGGATGCCGAACTGTTGATTGCTAATGAACGTAGTGACGACTCAGTCACCATTCCTCAATGAGACAAAACTGATCTGTGATTTTGATCTGGTTTTTAGACCTCAACGTAAATTCATAGCTCAACCCACTACCGAATAAGCAGTGTCCACCATATATTGGCAAAGATAAAAGGTAACCTTTCTTCAAACAGTTAACATAGGTTGAGTGAATTATTTCATTTTACCAGTCCGTGTCAGTTTCCCTACGAAGAACAATAAGAGGCGGTTCATCAGTAACAGCATCCACCGGCATTTGCTGGGTGTTTTCGAGTATTTTTCATGGGGAGAGACAAACTGCACAACTCCTCACGTGAAAATTCTCCTGGCCTCTTCACTGAATATTCTCAAGATATGGAATCTGCTCTCATACATACCCGAAACGGCCCTCTTGATAGATTGAAAACCGACTAATCACCGTTCCCGTCAGGTTAACATTATTTTTCTGCCAGGCTGCCAATTTAAACATTAGTATCTTACACAGAGTTGCGAAATCACTAACTTCCCAACAAAGAACTAAGTGTTTCGCAATAAACAGAATCAGGCGAGAGAGAAATACGCACCATAGGAAATCCATTCCGTGTGTCACACCTTTCAGTTCTAAATAGTTTAGCCTAAATTACATTTTAACTCAGTGTACTAAAAGTGAGTACCTGAAAGACAGCGGCCCTTCATAGTCATGACAATCATCATATAGATCGAGTGCATTCCATCAGTTAGATTTCACGAAGTTTTAATGACTTGTATTTAGTTCGTGCGTGTTGACTGACGCTATAATCTGTCATTCAAACCAACGAAAACTATCTTTGTTATACTGGCAAGAGTAATGAATAAACATACTCACACTTGATGAATTTCACGGACTGATGAAAACTTGCGGTAAACAGGCCATACTACTGATCAGATATAAATTCTTCACTGTGTGAGGTAAAATACGTTGAGTTTGAAATCGATATCTCTGTCGAAACCTCTACTAGGCAGTATAATATACTATATCTCTACCGACGTTTCGCAAGGTACTTAGTGCACACCGCTGAAATGAGAACTCTAAAACAAACTGGTTGGTAAAACACACGACCGCAATTTATTCGGAATCATTTTCATTATCTGAAATACGCTCGGTTAGTTTACCAAAAACAAGCTCGCTTTCTATGTTTCCCCATCAGTTTATACGCAACGCATGAAGTGGTTGTGAGTGACGGGTAGTGTATCATTGGAACGAGAGATGTCAATCATTTATGCCTGTCTGGTTTGATTCGTCAGACTTAGTTACACAGCGCTGGTCACGTGAGTTGTGCGAGGTTTGCGGGAGAAGCGTCACATCTATGCAATCATTCTATCTTGCATATGCATGCATGGATCTGGAGTGTTCAGTGCCACAATTATCCGTTTCTTTGGCTGCAAAGTGGTGGTGGGTATAAGTAAATGTCAAGGACTTCTTCGAGTGACAGTGTACGACGATTGTCTTCCCTCGGTAGTAAGTCATATATTTGATAGATCGGCTTGAAAGAATTGGTCGGACTGACTAGACCAGATGCGCGACAATCGCAGATGAACGGGGCTTTCTCGATTCTCGAATTAGACACTTAGGTTTACATTGCTAAGCGCGTTTGGATAGCCGGCATGTTGTGCGTCTTATATAGCATATTCTAGAGGAATAGACGAAACGGCGAACAGAGAAAACAGATATTGTGAACAGACAATATATCTGCCAAACCCGGTAGGAAATAAACTGGGGGCTTAGTTGAATAGCAAGGTGTGCGTTATTATTTGCCACAGTTAAACACTATGTATCACATTTAGCGAGATAATATAAACAGGCTATCTGCAGCTTGTGGTTTGTCCTCCCTCGTGTTTACTAATACATTTTCTTGAGTAAACTGTTTCGGGTGGCTATTTTCCATCGATGTATTGAAAATAAACTCTCTCAACTGTTCATCGATGTTGTTCCCGTTTATTTGTATAGCTCTGCTTAGCAGACGTCGAACGAGATTGGTTTTTTGTCCTGTTTGTACAAAACAACTACCGTTTGTATGCTACCCCCTCCATGTTGCCTTGCGATAAACTTCCGAAGTATTGTGTCATCTCCACGACAAAACATGAGCACAGCTAGGGACGTCATACTTGGAGGTAGTTCTACGGTCGAATAAGTGATTTTATGGGCTGATTTGGAATATGGCAGTATCTCAGAGAGGTTTTTTAGATCAATTCATCACATGTGTAAAACTTACAAATGGTGATCAATTTTATTTGGCCAACTATCCAACTACATTCTGGTTTTGTCAGGCAGATGTTTGAATAGTTCAGAAAGACTGAGAGGTGCCCATTAAATAATTGGATTGATCGAATATGTAATCAGTTTTCCACATTCGCTAACAGACGTCAACAATAATTACTTGACACTGCGATGTCTATAATATATGCATACCAGACAAATGCCGTGTAATTTTTGTTCAACAGCATTTAAGTTTCGTCATTCTGAAACGGACACCGTGTGATTAATGCTTTCGGCTTTTTTGTACACCGTAATAGTCGCGACATCTCCAGTCCTTGAATTCAGACACAGTTTCTTATATATTCAATTAAATACCGGTGAGCAAACGTGCAAACGCGGTCAGTCACAATGCTTAAAACGTTAGCCTTACATTATATTGTCATGAGGTTTTCAGCATCTCCAACGTTGAAACTTTTGCAGCCCAAAAGTTGTGATTGACGAAAAAGTGAACAGCAACATCACTCGCTACCGATTCCTGACCGATTTGGAAAATATACATCCCGTTTCAGACTGACCCAGCCAAAGAATATCGGCCATTGGCAAACTAATGCATATGTAGAAACGTGTGTTCGCATGTGTGATTAATGCAAGTACAGATAAGTGTCGTTATTTTTCATGAAGGCTCACTTCCGGAAATGAGCTATAGTGAGGTTAAAGTATCAAACATTGTCAATGATCATGTTTGACTAATATCTACTCTCTTGTGGAAGTATTCCTTCATCGATGCTTAATTGGTGGTCTATCATTCAGATTCGACCCGCTGGACAACAGATTTTACAATAAATTGGCACGCTGGTTAGTCGCAATCCTAACTCCATTGA
>QNGE01003835.1:62176-74246 GCA_008508345.1 Paragonimus westermani | reverse complement strand
GGAACCTGACTTGTTCTGCATACGCAATCCGGGTTTACGGGTGGAAAACAGATAACGGAATCCGTAATTGAAACGGGTGTTCAGGAACAGTAAACAAACTTATGCGTTCACGCAGTTAATGTCACTCTCTTATTGATCCACTTCGAAGGCGTATGGATCGCACATCCGTATTTTACAGAAATATTCATCGTATGGAACACAAGGTGAAATCTCAGAGATAATTAGAAGGAATGGAGAGGTAATGAAGATCGATTTTTCCGCGTTTCTGACAGTGTAGATGCTACAAAGAGGGAAGTGATCATAACATGAAACGTGCTCATATCAATGTCGGTCGAACCCTCACATATTGCTAGTCCAACACTGTCATATATCATGTTAGTTGAGATTAATTGGCCACGTACCATACTGGGTTACATATGTGCACATCACAAGTTGCTTGTTGTAATGCGGTATACTAGAACGCACGTTTTCAACAATAGCGGGCTATTCAAACTTGTGTAGAGATATATAAAGCAACCGAGTCTCCAACCTACAAACGTAAGACTGTTAGCTGGCGCCTAAATCAGTGTCAAGACTTGTATAAAGTAATTATAATGGTTACGCACGATCACCTGGCAAACGACAAAGTGTAAAAACGAAGAAAGACATGAACGGAAGCGATGGATAGGTGAATAACTGTTCAAGGACAGCAAAAACAGTTACGCAACTCAGATCTGATAATCCACATTTCCAGTTCTTCTGACCGACAAGACACTATGCAAGTTATCCAGTATATCGCACGTCAACCAACGTCTTATGATGTAAACTAAGAAAGCCTTATTTGCAAGAAAACGCAATACGTAAAGCGGCTTCGAAGACAGCACAAAACACATTCAAATTGGTAGGCAGAAACGTTCAACATCATAGTTTTGCTACTACTACTGTTTTCATATAACTCAAGAATTTTACTATCTCTGAGAGGACAGCATAGTAACTCTGAAAGTATTGGCACCATACATTGAAAATGTACCAAAACATGTGAAGAGTGAGTAGAGTATACTACATTGAGAATTCATCACAAAACAGACAATTAACGAAAAACAACTAAAGATCCTCTACGTTTCAACCACCTCGAGTGGCCTTCCCCAGGAGGGTTGTAATCGAAATCAAATTAACGAAGGTACAAAGGTCACATGGGGTTTGCCGTGGTTAGGTCAAATTGCGCTGCATCTGACCGGATTGGTCTAATCTTTTGCCTATCAAGTGGGGATGAGACAACTGTACATAAGACGCGTCCGTGTCTCGTGCTGTCTATCCATCCACGCCACACTACAGACAGCAGTTTGCTATCGTTGCGATTAACACAAGCGTGCTGTGTGTAAATGGTGAGAGGTTCAGCATAGCACCGCTCCGCATAGGAAGGCAGACCCTTGTGAATCACTCGACCTTGATCAAAACCTACGTTGTGATTCTGGTCGCCCATACAAACTGGATCCTTAGACTGTGCCACCAGTCGTTCTAAGGCATTGTCTGACCGAACTACAGTCCGGATAGCGTACTCAGAGAGAATGGATCGGATTTTTTCAAACTCTTTTTTCGCAATACGGTATTTGCACAGTAGACTTGAAAGTGCTGGTCGGTTTGGTCTCATCCTTGGTGGACATGTGCTTGATTGTGTTCTCACTAAATGCGTTTGGATAGTGATTGGCGGCTGGTATTTCTTTAATATGAGGAATCTCTGTTGTTCTGGATAGTTCAGTGGTGCAGATCTTATTAGCTCTATTGACGAGTGATTTGATGACTGCTCTCTTCATACCGCTTGGATACGACGAGTTAAAGTTGAGATACCGATCAGAATTGGTTGGTTTGCGGTACACAGAAACCTGAAATCTCTGTTGCTCGTCAACTTTGACTAGGCAGTCTAGAAAATTGAGCGAACGCTCATTCCAATGTGAATACAATGTCGTTGCATTTTGCGTTAGGAAACTGTAGGAATTGGTCACGAGCAGTCTGTTTCATGATTACGAATGTGTCATATGCATACCGCCACCAAATTCGCGGAGGGTAGATAAATTCACTCATCGCTTGTGTTCCCAGGTATCCGAGGAAAAGATTGGCTACTGCAGGAGCAACAGGGGAACCCATAATTACACCATCGGTTTGCCTGTATAATTTTTTGTTGTGTGAACAAGGTTGAGTGCAAAAAAAGCTCAAGACCAGACACAATTTGGGAAGGTGATAAATTAGTGCGTGCACCAAGAGAATCATCACTTTCCAACAGCTCCTTAACAACACCAGTGCTATGCTTTACCGGTACACTGGTGTAAAGGGAGGTCATATCAAAACTTAAAAAAAGTTTCATCACCACCTAAAGTCACGTGCTCGAGTTTGTCAACAAAGTTAAAGTTGCTTACCAACTTGTTCTGCAGCGGTTCGATTATGCGGCTGATGAATTTAGCCAGCTTGTAAGTTGGACTGGTGGTGTAGTCAACAATAGGTTGTATGGGTACTCCCGTTTTATGTACTTTTGGAAGACCGTAGGAACGCGAAGGACGGCTACTCTTAGGATTGAGCATGAACCAGGTAGACTGCCCATGTTTTTCGTTGATGCCACGGAGGAAATGGCTGGTCTGTACTTTAACCTTATTCAGAAGTGTATTGGTTTTCTGCTCATTGATCTCTTCATATGGTCCAGTAGCTGGGTGCTCTAACACTTTATTTTGGTAATCTTCTTGGTTAAGAATCATTGTGATGCTGCTTTTATCGGCCTTAGTAATGTGAATCGACCGATCATTCTTGATGAAACCAAGAGCATTCTGTTCTGCATTGGTTAAGTTTGAGATAGCCGACCGTTGTCGTTGCAGAAGGCTTGCAATTCTGAATCGTGCTTCCTCTGCAACATCTGTGGTTAGTTTGCTTAGAGCAGGTTACAACACTCCTAAGGCCACTCGAGTTGGTCGAAACGTAGATTATTACAACTTGCTCACAACGTGTTATTCTCAGTCTGTTTATCAATAACATGATAAACACGACGCCCAAACTGTTTGACTTCATTCGTACTAAATTCGGTGCGGATATCTTACAAATAAAGATCACCGTTAGAGTTAATCTGAAGCGGCCTACCAAAATCCGGAGTACTTACTGGACATCAGCAGTGTGATCCAAATCTGCATCGTGGAAGATGAATCAAGTAAGGAAAAAACTTACATTCGTATTTCGTATCGGGAATATCAGGTTTGTCTAATCCGTTTTGATTCTCCATGTAAAACAGGGTCAAGAGAGTTTACACTGCAATGAGAAAGTTAAGAAGCGTGACAAATATAAAGGTCAATTAACTTAAGCTGTTTGAGTAGTAAGAACATATGTGAAATGAACGCAGAGCAGCTTATAACGGGTACAAACAGATGAAAACCGAATGCGTTAATACCCAAGCTAACTCGCAACTTTAACTAAAACCTTAAGTCACATTACAGGTGGTCTCCTTGTTATTGCCAAGTACTTAGTACAAGACATGTTTAAAATGTCTACCCTTATGGAGTATGGAATTCGTAATCAAAGTTGCTTTACGGTATCCATCCTCCAATCAACACTCCAATGTGGCCGGGTTCATCCTTGTTGCGACCCATCAAGTGGGAATGTTCTGTGAGATTTCGACAGATGATCTCATGGTCATCGCTTGAGATTGACGATAACTAATTTCGTTTGAAGTCACCGAACTGTTTGAATGCAAAATACGATCTACCATACTACACTCAAATCTCCTACCCGCTTTGATCACCTGATGGATAATGAACCCGGCCGAAGGAAAAGCCGGTCACGGAGCCTAAATGATACCTACCAACGAGCCCAAATGACGAGTGGACTAATCGGAATGTCAGTTAAGTGCAGTGATATTTCTTGAGCACTCCACCGGCAAGATCACCCACCCATATCACGCATCCACGGCTGAATTCGGTCCACGGACACTCTATCACCATCCTAATCCAGTCTCGTTTCGATATGCAGTTAAGATCACATAGGTGAAAAGATGGCGGGAAAATTTTTCACCTTACTGGTTAACAGCCTATAACGGGGAGATATTAGGGATGTAATTCGCCCAATCAACGCAGTAGTCAGCACTGCTGGTGGGGGGTTTGTAAACATGAGTTGACGTGCACGTGATCAGTTAGACAAAAGTCCGTTTCTATTTGATAAGGCTACAAACAAGTTTCCATCTAGTGGATCATTGGATCCACTTGCAGGTACATCAGCTAGGACATCTAATCAACCGCTGGTATCACATTTTCCATGCTACCCATTAAAACTGGTTTGAAGCTCAGTTGAAAAACGAGTGCATCACATTACTTTAAATCCTTAATAAGTACATGACAATTCATAGTCATTTTCCGACGATTGTGTTATCCGGACTTGTATTCTCACGGTTCACATAGTTGAACGTCATCAAATGGTCAAACTGACCTTGAACTTTGGGCTGTCACGTTGCTTCCGACAACGAGATTTAAGGACGAGAATGTAAGTTAACCGACATGGAAGTCGGGTGTGGGTACACCAAACTAGAAAACCAGTAATATTAGCATAAAGTTAACACTACATCATGTAGTTGGGCAGAGACAGTTACCCTCTCGATGCGCAATCATCGAAAGATAAAGACCGCTCTTAGATTCTACTCAGTGCGGTTGTAACCAGTAAGTAAATTGATAGTGAAGTATTCCATGCACACCTGAACAATCGGACAAATCCATATCAAAACGGTCATTTCTCAATTTTACTGCTGGATAGAAATAAACATTAACATAAGCGAAAGCACAAGCATTATGCACACAGATCGCGACAAAATGAAAACTACCCCAATTTTTAACAGTATCATCCTAAATATCAGGTCAACAGATGTCATTTTTGGTAACAAACAAACGAATCCTTCTAGAAAGCAGAAGGTTGATTTTTGCGTCAATATTCTTTATAGAAAGTGCATTTGACAAAGAGGCTGCAAAATATTCGCGACAGAATCATAGGTCATACTGTATGCCATAAATCCGGGGTAAAAATAAGGTGGAGACCTGCCTTGTATCTGGCCGCAGGCAAGGATCGATAGGAGAGTAAAACCAAAACCTGTACGTCCGATATATAATTCGTAAAGTTTCACTCTTCGATTGCATCATTTCATCATGTCTACATCACTTCATGCAGTGCACTGGACCCACAGGGTTTCCATGGCATTCTAAAACAGACCGGGCCGGAAAAACAAGAGGCAATCAATTCCGACACAAACATTGAGTTCACTTAGTATATCAAACAGAATGTGGAAAACACCACGTCATATATCCAATGAAGTTCAGGGGGTGAAACGGCAATGAAGAAAAAAGTAGAAAGTGAAATATGTATACAACCAATCGCGAAGCGAAGCGATCTCAAAGAGCGTAACCTTGGATCGGGTTCTTCCATACCAACTGTAGGGAAATTACCCTAAAGATACTTCCTTTTCGTAATCCCACCACTGACGGAACTTGCGTTTTGGGAGGTTCAGTGCTGATGAACTTGTCGCCTCCGTGAGCAGTTTATTCCGGAGTCTTACCAGACGTTAACAGGAGATAACTTTTCTCGGCGCCGCCTCCTAACCAAATTCTTTGATCTTTGACCTATGGTCAACTGTGTTGTCCTTACCAGTAAGACATTCTCTGCTTCCTGCTGATCAACAGTTAACAGCAGGCTAGCGGCTGAGTGAGGATGGAGTCTTCTTCGGTCCTGCTTAGAAGTGACTTAGTAAAAGTACGGTTAACAAAGAACTGGCTAGACACAGACCGCGGGACAAGAGACTTCCACTTTTTGTTCTAGTCTGACAGCAGCGTTGCAATGGAAAAACCGAGTGACCAGGATAGCATGATTTTCAGAAACAGATCGGGTAGCACATGCAACGAAACCGGTACCGTCCCATGCCGGACCCTCAAATCCAATTACATTCTTCTAGTCTCTCCTTTTTCAGCGATAACAAAAAAAAGAAAAAAGAAACGGCAGTTTTAGAGAGGAAAAAGCGACAAGCGAACAGTGTCAAGGTTACAGGCAACCTTTTCCGTTGAACCTTTGGGGAGTGACAAAAGAAGATTATGAGCTGTTGCACTCAGCAGGGGACACTCCCCATAATGTAATGGATGTCCACGTCGAACAGGCAGTTATTTTCACACAAGAAAGAATGCTTCGCTGTGGCTGAAGGATATAGTTAAAGACCACAGAGGATGGGTTACGAACAACACGAGGAAGTGAACGAGTGGCCACTAAGCAAAACAACCAAACGGACAGAACTGGACAGAAGTGCACAACACGTTTAGTTGAAAACCTTACTGCGCTTTAGACCGGAGTTCCGGTTTCTAAGCGCAACCGCATGAGCAGAATGAGAGAATGTAGGCTGGACATTAAAGATTTTGGTTTTTGAGAGAATTTCCGTTACAATGTTGCTGTGACCTGAACGCAACGTAGTGAAACTGTCATGGTCAGGCCCAATCGCAGGTGGAGACGTAAACGATTGGCTGGCAGAATTTGAAGCGACTGTGGCGTGCAATTAACTGAAAGGCGCCGTACACCTACTAACAGCACTTGGGAGGCTACTTCTTGGACGAGAAAAGGCTGGCTAAGCCCGGAGCAAACAGAGACGGGTGGCAGTGTCGTTAATCCGAGCACAGCTCGTGACAACAATGACCACAGGCATCTCATCAAAGTGTATTCACAACCCCGCAACTGAACCCATCATTTTCGAAGGCTGACGTTATGTTAATACGAAAAATAATGGTACTGTGAAAAATCTCACACCTAGTGATCAAATAGTATATCACTAGTTCAACACGTTTTAACGTGTCAAATCTAGTCAAAAAACAAACGGGAGAACGTGGTTCGATTCAAAAGAAAAACAGTAGATTGATGGGTAAAGTTTTCGCCTTCACAGGACCCACATGTGAGTGCTGCAGCCCAGCACCGTGATATTGCAGTCAGTCAGACAAATTATGGAAGCCCGACGCCTTGTTATTCCTAAGCCAAAAGGTAGTGCGTTAAACAGGCGTGAAGAAATAAGAGGTAAATAGGAGGTCGTTCCTCGAGAGCGACTGTAGGCATGACGTACTGAGAGATGAAAGAACACTGCAATTGCTAGGTTGACGCATGTGCCGTGACGTTTAGTGTAGACGCACAAAGTTCTCGTTGGGGTGACTCGACTTTGACAGATTCGACGACGCAGCTCGCTATAGTGTTCCAAGATGGACAAACCCTGACAACAAACGAACGCTGGTGACAGGGAAGACATCTTCGTCTGTGCTGAACGTTAATGAGTTTGAAGATGGGAGATAGTTGCCATATTGAATGGTCAACCAATCATTTCAGCTTTAGGCCGTGCCCATAAGCACGATGGCTCAGGCTGCCGGTGGTACTGACGATGGTCCATGAAGTCGCAAAGCAATGAATAAATACAAATATATAACAAGGAGAAAGACGGGCAGAAACAATTGGGTTCAACGAATAAGAGGACCTAACAAGTTCGCAGATACAGGCTGGCCGATGACTGCGACACACTACCATGAGTGTTCCCAACCAGCAGCGTGACCGACAGACACACTCACCAACCTTGCTCAGCGGAACGGCCTGAGCTTTCACAAACCATGAACACAGCGTCACCCGGCTGTCTTGAGATTTCTACAACTACTAACAGCCACAATGAATAATGCGCGGTGCAGCAGACGGTCCGTCCACGTACGGAGTACGTAACCCAAGCAGCGTCCGGTTAGGCCGCAAGATGCCTGGCTCTCAGAAGAGCGATCCGACTCTGAGTAGATGACCTTTCTGTTCCGGTAAGTTATTGGCGCTAGAAGGAAAAAACGAGTAGCCAGAACGGCATCCGTCAGAGGTAAAGACTACGCAATACACCATCATCATCATAGACAGCAATACATCAGTGTGGACCAGTGATGCTCAACTGCTACACAAATATTGGGGAAAAGCAAACCCTGTTTAGGAAGAGAGGGGAAGAAAGAAGGAGACGGAAAGGGACTTAACTACTAAAAATAGCTACGTCTATATTCAAACATTCAACAAGATGCCTACACCTTGCAAACAAACAACCGAACTGTATGTGAATACAGACAATACAAACAAGAGTATCAGATGTTTTAAAGGTTAACATGCGAATATTGTCAGTTAATTCCGGATATACGTTTACAGTCAACATAGACGCGACATATGTAAACGCAGCCACAGTCATACTACAAACAGGCACCTCTGCTCTGTTCGTTAATGATCGTAAACGTGCTTCCACATAGGCACTGCTGGATAGGAAATGGTGGTAATTTCTGACACGATGAAGGCGAAAAGGCGTGCGAAGGAGAGACCACAAATGAGGGAGCCTTGAATATGCCGTTTCTGAGTAGAGCTGGCACCATCCCAGGTGTGAAACGGGAAGCTTGCCAGGCATGCCATTGAACTTAACCGCGCCCGTCTTACCACTACGTTCACTAACAGCAGGAAGAAAATGAGTATGAAAATAACTTTAGAACAATATTGGAAAGTGAAACGGGCAATCGTACAAAACCGCAATTACAAACGGTCTCTACTATCAAAACATTGGTTATTGCACGTAGTACGAGGAGACTTTCCATGAGACCGGCACTCCCTGGAGTTAAAGGACACACCAGCTACTTTGTATGGATTGCGTTTATCACGTTCTAATTTTCAAATTCCGGCTGTGATTCTTTTATTAGCAAAACCGTTAACCTCTTCCTAGATATCTTGGGTCGCAGAGATCAAACTGGATGATCCGTGACTAACCCGTTTCGCTAGTTAGGTCCGCTAATCTGGATCACAGAGGGTGAGGCGTGCTGGTTACTGTAGAGGCCATTCAGTGTCACAACACTTTCACTCCACCGTGACCACACGAGTGACATATCCTTTTGCAGCAGCAAAATATTTAGAGCGCTGGCATCAGTTGGCAGTCTTAGTAGCAATTTCGAACACACGTCGTAAATCCGCGTGTAAAACTGGTCCAGGACTGCGATTACCGACTGAGGTAGGCTTTTGAGAGCGTACAGGAAGAGAGAGGAGGGAAGAAAGTGAGAAGCAGCAGAACCTATAAGACCATTGACTAGTAGGAAGTGACAGTGGTCTTTCACGTTAAAATGATCAGGATAGTGGCTATGGTTTCTCTTTCGTCCATAACACTTGCCAATGACTTGGGTGTTTACAACCAACTACACAGTTGCATGCGGTATCTGATCTCCATTCTCGAGTTAGCGTTTACGCACACGTATGTCGCGTCACATCCTCTTTGTTGCACGCACATGGTCGGCGGCATCCGCTTCGGACTAGCCTGTCACAATGACAGATGTCAAACGATGCCTGCGCTTAACAATCATCACAAGTAACTTGCGCTGTGCCAATTTTGGTTCCACTCACACACCGAGTGTCTAGTGTAAACCCGAAGGAATAGGAACAGATGTATGGATGGTGCTTTTTAGAGACATGGAGATTTCACTGGCCTGCCTGTGGTATGATGTGCAAAACAGTTACAAAGCTCGCACGTGCATAACGTACCTCGGTTATCAAGAAGGTTCGCATGATGCGTGCTATCCGATTGTTTGTTTGCATGACGTGACTATGTGGTGCAAACCCTAACCACACACACTTCCAGCTTACTCGCTCGTCGACGGCCTGTCTCTAGTCTTCCTAGTCAGTCTGCATGTCAGTGCCATTTATGACGTCATTAGAGAATCACTGTACATTTCGTCAGATAAATATTCGGTCTCCGCTCTCAACGCCTTTTTGCATTTCGCGTCTGGTGAATTCGTACCTAGGAAAAACGACTTAGTACGCCGTGTGCTAAACCTTCGCGTCCAGCCAGCACGAAACCGAAACTACTGTCACTTGGGAAATACGCAGATTCCAATAACAAGATCTAAACTGGGAAGAAAAATACTGAAAAGTTAATGCAAGGAGTGGTTCAATGTACAGGTACATGATAGTGCAGTTTAGAGAGGATAGGAGGACTGGAACGAAACAGACAGAATATTCACCACTCAGTACATCAATAAAGCTGAAGAAAAGGAAAGGTAGAAAGCCACAGACATAGGCTTCTGAAAAGGGGAGTAGGCGAGTTGCCAAACGACGGTGTTCTTCGGCCGCTCAGCCTAACGTACTTAACTTACCCGTTGCCCTCCTAATGTATATACATAATTGAAAAAAGGGCACAGTGAGTAGTGAATGATTTGTTGTGACATTCCAAATCCATATTAGGATCAGTTATCAAAGAAGCAAATGTCAGAGTGAGACTGTTCTGTCGCTCACCGTGTCCGCTTGTTGGTCTGCGCGCGTTTTTTCGCTTCAGTGTCAACGAAGTTGACGTGGCGGCTGTCTGTCTACTTGTCGATTGAACGAATTCCGCGAATAGAGAGCTCCCGGTACAAGCCGCTCCCCTTTCATTTTTGCCCGCTCGACCACTTCTGCATGATCCATGTTGACCTCGTGATCTGTGTTCGTGCAGTGGCGCTACAGTTGCGATCTATGGTCGGTTCGTCGAATCGCGATTTTGTGTTCGTGCACGCGCGTGCGCAGCTGTTTGCCTGTGTTCCCCACATACTGTTGGTCACATATTCGAACATGTCCTGGTACCTGTACCTAAGGATACGTAAACGTACATAACCATTAGTGAGCAAACAGGAATCGACCACAAGGTATTTCTTTCGGAAGCATTCACAAATCGGTGAACCTGTGATACTCAGAATTAAGGACTTCGAATAGCCCTAGGAATGTTACGTGAATTGAAACCTCCCACGCAAGTAATAAGAAGACCTGGTACTGGTAGCAGTAAGGGATTGTTATTCATGAATTGAGACGCCGAATTCATGGATGTACAACAGTATTAAAGAAACCACAGTCTGTCATTGGCTGATCTCATTAGCACATGCAACATCATAAACTATGTTAATTGGTGGAATACAGAAGATGAATTGGCGAATAACGGAAGACACAACACTGAGACCGTTCGTCCAATCCTGATGTATCTTTAACGCGATATTTGGATTGGCCGTTTGTCAGATCTTCCGTTGTGTCGGGGTTTGGATAATCGGTGAATCGAGATTTCTACCACAGAACCCCCTTGGTGAGCATTTCTTTTCTAGATTATTCTCCTATGCTTCATTACTACAAATTGGTGATCACGTTCTTAATAAATTTGGCGCATTTTTACCCGCACTCCCAGCACATAAGGATGAATCCGTTTCTTTCTGTTAGGTCACTCTAGCCTATATGAGACCCACTGATTGATACGCGGGTGCAAGACCGACAGCCCGAGTTCACCGGGTCGGTTCGTACTCTTCTTATGGCACCACACGAGCGTCACCTTTTCTAAAGTGGAATCGTGGGGAAAGTGGTGCAGCACAGCTTTTACCAGGCGGATAAACGTCTAACAAGGTCCTAAATTGTATCCTGGAAGAGGCTTTAACGATACTTGGTAAAAGATTATTCCGATGGGCGACCACTCTGGGACAGAAAAAATTCTGCACAAATGTTTAAGGTCTGTTTCCAAACTGTTTATCGTGACCTCTTAGCCCATTTGAACCTTCGAGAATAAAGAATTCCTGTGTCAGCTCTTCAGAAAAAAGGAAAAAAGTACGAATGAAGTCTCCTCGGAGTCCGGTATTCCAGACAATAAAGATGGAAGATTTCGAGCCGAAACTAGTACGAAACGCTCCGAAGACCTACTACCACGATTGTGGTCGACGTTCGCTGTACCCACTCGAGCGCGAATAAAAGGCTGAGTTCGCGTATTCAAGCAATGGTTACACATAAACCCAACGAAGTTTGGAAAGCCTCATTCTCAACATGGAAAAACGTTGGCTCGACTATCATCATCATCATCATAGACAGCAATACATCAGTGGTTAACACTAGTGCTTAACTGCCACACAACCATGAAGAAACAGCAAACCCTATATAGAAAGACCGAGAAGGAAAAAGAAGGGGACGGGAAGGGACCAAACTACTGAAAAAGACTACGTCCCTATTCAAACATTCAGCATCAAGGTGCCTACACCTTGCAAACAACACAACCGAGCTGCAAGTG
>QNGE01003835.1:11335-39788 GCA_008508345.1 Paragonimus westermani | reverse complement strand
ATTGTTGTGAATCCAAAAGGCGGACGACACAAACGTTACTTTATTGGAAAAACCAACACACTACTTAAGCGTCTGAGCACGACTAGAAACGGAAACACTCATTTGCACACCATACTCTTCTGAGGATACTCCAGTCGCTTTAGACACCATGTATCAGTTCCGTCGTGTAGCGAAAGCCATTATATTCTGTCATTCTGTCCTCCAACGATCCATCCCGTATCTCTGCCGTATTAATCACGCGATTATATCGATCCGCGACCATCTCGATCCATGCTGCTACTGAATAGTGGTGTGAGTAGTATGGTGCGACCGTATCTCCTCACCACAGTATGAAGTAACCACGCTTTCAATCTACCCACGACATGGTTTCACGAGCTATGCTCATGTTTTCATTTTGCAGTATTTATTGTCGTTAGTCAAGTGAGGTTCACTGAGTCTTCTTCAGTGGTTCCTTTAAGGGTAAAATACACAGCTGGTAGTGTGCGTCTATTTTCATACCGATTTGCACTCCTTACTGCCGTTAGTTTAGTAAGACGTCTATATACATATACATAGGTATATTGACATTTACATGAATACATCTATACATATACATGTATACATGTGTCTTTATGTATGTACAATTATAGATGTGTGTATGCATGTGAATACACATATATATATAGGTATACATATTTATATATATTTATATTTATATGTATATATTATATTTACATAATATACTATATTTATATCGAATTCTATATATAACTGGGAATATATATATATATCTGAATATAAATAAATATATCTATGTATATATATATATAGATAGATGTGTACGTGTGTACAAACCTATGAATATATATGTGTATAAAAGTATATACATATATACCCATATATACGGTTGGCGGCATCCGATTCGGATTAGCCTGTCACAGTGACCGAAACCAAAGGATGTCTGCGCTTAGCCATCACTGCAATTGGCTCGCGCTGCACCAATTGCAGTTCCACCAACACACCACATATCCAGTGTAAACCCGAAGGAATAAGACCGGGAGGTGTGCCAGTGGGGCTTTTCTGTCAAGCCGGTCAATGCTGGTTAGCCACTTGATTGGCTAATAAGGAAAGGAAACTCTTATCTCTCGGAAACTAAACAGAGAGGCTGCAATGACGAGATCTACACTGAGAAGAAAGATTTTTGAAGTGTAATACAAGAAGCGTTGCAGTATAGGGGTGCAGGTTAGTGCATCCCAGAGAAGATAAGGATGAAAAGCAAAGTTCTCATTGGACTATGAAAAGCCAGGCAGACCATTCATCATACATTACATCAACAAAGCCGGAGAAAAGAATGGGTAGAAGACCACAGACACTCAGGTTTCTGAAAAGAAGAGCGGATTAATTGTCAATGACCACGATGTTGGCCGATGCAGTCATTAACAGAAGTAGAATAGGTATACCGATTTGACCTACCTGAGCCTAGCGTACTCGCCGCCTCTTCGCCGACGGGGTACTATGAGTACGTTGGTGACCTACCAGCCCCAAACGGCCAGCGCATTCGCGGCCGCACACATCACAACGCCATATAGTCACGTCACCGCGACCTATGGCACCGATGGTTCCTTTGCGTACCGCACGCTTCCGCTCGCGACCACGCAATAGTTGCTCGTTGAACGCTCGGACGCCCGCCCGAACCGTATTCCTCCAGGCCGTCCGGTTCAACGCCAAATCTTCCCAACATCTAAAATCAATGTTACAACGTGAAAGACTTACCTGCACAACATCCTGGTACCTCCGCTTCTGGCCACCGGGATTTCGCTTACCTGACTTTACTTGTTCGTACAGTAACTCCTTCGGGATACGGTCATCGCCCATCCGACGGACGTGACCGAGCCAACGGAGCATCAACATGGCTTCCATCCCGTCCATGTCCGCTTGCCGCAGTACCTCAGTGTTCGGAATCATGTTCGACCACCGAATACCCAAGATGCGTTTCAAACACTGAACATGGAAGCGGCTCAAATAGCTCACGTTCCGCTGATACAGTGTCCACGTCTCACTACCGTACAGCAGGATAGACAGCACCATTGAGCGGTAGACACACAGCTTGGTGGCCATTTCCAGGCTGTGATTCTTCCAGACACGCCTTTCAAGACGTCCGAAAGCAGCGCTAGCCTTTGTCACACGCGCTCTCAACTCGCGGTCCACGGACAAATCTGTCGACAAGTTGCTACCCAAGTAGCAAAAATCCTCGCAGACATTCACAGTGTCTCCAGCGATGCGAATTTTGGGTGGAGGTACACAAGCAGCACATCCACCAGGAGAATGCTGAAAGATGGGAAACGTCCTACTTGTGTTAATGTCCAACCCGAACTTCGATGCTGCCGAAGAGAACGATGTAGCTAGACGTTGCAGTTCTTCTTCGCTGTGCGCTAGCAAGGCGCTGTCATCAGCGAACAAAAGCATCCGCATCGTTGAGGTCTGTAGCCGGGTTGGGGCACCGAAACGTCGGATATTCAACAGACGCCCGTCCGTCCGGTACTCCACCTGGATGCCATTCTCTCCAGGGTTCTGCAAAGCAACTGTTACCATCGCAGTCAAATATAGGCTAAATAGAGCTTCACGCTAGTGACGATGTCGAAATCATCAGAGGTCAAACCACACCATTGCACCTTCGCCTTCATGCCCGCATGCAACAATCTAACCATATTGACGAGCTCACCTGGACATCCAAACTTACCAAGTACTGTCCACAGCGCCTCGCGGTTCACGGACTTTGGTAGACTGGATAGATGAACCGGAGATCGCTTCAGGCGGATCGCAGAACCCCTTGTGTTGCCGAAGGTCTGCAAAACTCTGCATGCGCTTGCACTGTTTTCTCCACCAGTTGTTCCTAATTCCGCGAACACGCTCGACCAGTTGACGGCGGATACTCCGAAACATAGCCGTCTTTGCTCCATTGGTCGTGACCATTGTGAGTGTTACGAAGGCGGATATCTTCTCTCGTACCAACTTGCAGATGGCCACGTTGTTTTCGTCAAACCAGTCCAGGCGTTTCTTGCGCTCCACACCAATTGTCCCGGTGGCTGCTGCCGTAATCCGTTTCTTCTAATGTTGCCACATACCCTCGGTGGTAGTGTATACGGGAGCGTTTCGCAGACGGGCGACGATTGCACGTTGAAAGGCAGTTTTTGTCTCCCAGTTCTCCAGCCGTCTGATATCCAACTTCTGCCGTTGTCCCGAAGATCTACAATAAACAGGCTTACATACATGAATAAATAAATTGGTCCTCACCAGCCTATGATCCGTGCTATATTCAGCGCCGCGCATCACACGCGTGACGCACACTTCAGGAATGTCGGGCTGTCGCACATTCACGTAGTCAATCAGATGGTGGTGACTGCTTCGTGGATGAGTCCACGGCGTGATGTCGCTCGCTTCCAGCATGAATCTGGTGTTCGTGATGGCCAGCTGGTGAGTAGCACACAGGTGCAGCAGACGACCACCGTTCTCGTTGACTGAACCAATGCCGCAGGTTTCCAGGACTTCCGGTNGGTGCAGCAGACGACCACCGTTCTCGTTGACTGAACCAATGCCGCAGGTTTCCAGGACTTCCGGTCAAGCCAACAGGTCGCGCCCAACTCGAGCGTTCAAGTCACTCAGAACAAACAGTCGACCACTCATCGGCGCCGACCGGATTGTGATGGACAGCTGATCATATAGCTGGTCTTTTGTATCAGTGTGACACATAGTTGTACTATAAACACTAATAACTGTAGCACACTTACCTCGAAAGAGTCGCAGGCGCATCGACAATATTCGAGGGCTCATGCCGTGCGGTTCGCTTATCATCAAAACATCGATGCGATCAGCAACTGCAAAACAAACACCATGCTCCTGGACACCGTCTGCCGGGTAACCTATCCAGGAGAAGGTGTACCCAGCACCTGCCTCCCGCAACTTACCTTGGTCTGCAAGCCTTGTCTCACTTAAGGCTGCTACGTCTATTCCATATCGGCGCAGTTCCATCGCGATCATGGCGGTGCGTCGTTCCGTTCGTTTTGTGACGCAACAGCGTGCGCACATTCCACGTCCCAATTGTAAACGTCCCGGGCCTGTCTCACTTCGGTCTACTGGGCACTGAAACCTAATTGAGCATTATCCGTTCGGGGGGTTCGTGGTCGAGAGGAAGCATGAGGGTGAGCGTCTGCCAGTAGCATATTTTCGCTTATCCACCCTGCCATGTGCAGCAGATAGGGCGACCCGGTTTATCCTGCACGACTGCCGATTCTGTATGGTGTTTCGTTTATTTTGTATCATCATTGTATATATGGGCACAGCCTGCCGGATAAAAACAGCACACAAGCCGGACAACCACGCCAAAGTAGCAGAAAATTTCAGGTCCTATATTCCATCACACTAAACACATATCTATGTAAATAAACATGTGTCCGTCCATATATGTGCTTGATATTATTGTACCACACAAACCCCAGCACCAGTAGCACACTGGAACAGTCCTTCCCCGAGTGTTCTCTGAGTGTCTTTTCTGGATCATTTATCGAATTGCGGTGGATATCTTCTCCGTGTACCATCTGACAGGTACAATCATCAACAAAGAGTGTGTTAATTTTTTCCCTATTTAGAGGTGCCTCTGTCCATGTGCGCCATTATGCCAACTTTGTTCAATCGAACCCCTCTGTAATAGTTGTGACAGTGCCAACGAAAAAATTTCAGCCGCCTTCCTCCCTTCATTGTGTGAAAATTGAGTGGAAAGGCGTTAGTGATGCTGCGGGGTTGTTCGCATACTCACACTTCTGGTTTGGCTAAACTAGCTCATCAGGAACGTGCTGGAGACAGCTCTAAGATATCGATGGCTGGTGTTGTAAAGAACTTGCCAACGATTCGCTCCGTTCTTCAACATTCTGTACGTAAGTGATACACACTAGTGAATTTAAACAAAGGTTCTCTTGAAACCACTCCCTATTCAGCGAAAAATGTCAAGGAATATTTGTTTGCTGAAGCTATGTCCGCAGACTCCTTTATGCAGTTTTCAACTTCAGTGGTCACCCCACTAGTGGTGTAGGATGAAGGCATTCAACACTATTACCATCTTCCTTGTAGACATAGACGTCGTTGGCACCAACAAGCAAAAGACACCAAAGATATTTGTTCGCGCGATTGCTGTTGAAGTTCGCCCGTCTCTGGCACTTTGTTCAGTCAATTAAAGGGAGGGACGCCCGAATTGCCATTTTACACACGTGCCCCGTTGAGAAAACTACGGAAGTGTGTGTCTACATTCTTAAAGGTTGAGGAATATGTACTTTACCGCGCGACTAATTGTATGGTCCATGCTGTCGTTGGGTGGTGGATGGAAGACCTGAGTATTCGCCGGATTAAACTGCATAGTGACGGCATAACACAATCCAAAAATTCACATCTAAAATCGTTGCCTATCTCTGGAGAGCTGACAACATCCTCAACACTTGTGCTTGTCGTGGGATTATTCCGCGGTCTTTTGAAACTCATGGGTGTCGCGTAATATCTTCAAAACACAACTGAACACTTGTTGATTATACTGAAGGATGGTTTGTTGCTGTCAACGAATGACCGTCTTGCGCAGGCCGTTTTGGTGATGCACCTGCAAGAGCTTTCATTCATCAGGTGTGAAACGATACCGCCCATTAGCTTTCGGAAAATGTACAGCAACGGAAGAGCACGCCAATCGGAAAGCTTCACATCCATACAGCAGCTTTTTGGTACCGAAAGGACGTCAGCCTCATGACCCGACGCCACCGAAAAAATCACGTTGGCCAGTTCCCTTTTGAAAGTTTACCAGTGGATATGTCAAAATGGCTTCTGCTCGACTGCGAACACATGGTGTGCCTGGGCATGGTGAAGCATTTCATGAACCCAAGCAGTGCAGTACCGGTAGAAAGGAGAATTCACCTTAGGCCGTCCCAAATGAATCAGTTGGGCAGTAGAATAATGAACTCCCGAAGTGCCTTGATTATCCAGCTCCTTAGGAAATGTCTATCCGTCATGGACTGTGACCGTTGGAATACCAAGGAACTTCGCCAGTTCCTGTTGTACATCGGTCCCGCTGAGTTTGAAGGAATGGTGGATTACGAAATTTACGAAAAGATCTTAAATTTCTCCGTCTGAGTTCACTCACTGTGCTGCCCAAAGTGGCATCTTCGCTAGGAAGATTATGTGAACTCAATGCTACAGAAAACAGTGGTTCCCTTCGCTGGAGCTTGTGTTTAACTCCCACTGTGTCAGCCGTCTATGTGCAGACGTTAGGCTGCATGGACCAGTGCAATTTCATTCCACATTCTCATTTGAACCGCGCCTGAGAGACTTCGGCGGGTTCTTGGGATCTCTAAATATGCTTGCATCACAGAGTTTTCAACACATGGTGGAGGACTCACGGGTATATCTTTCAAACGACAGTGAGGTAGTGAATAATGCACTAACCGCAGTCATCCGATTGGCAGCGAACACACTGGGTCGGCTCAATCACGAGGGAGCAATTTACAACGATATCGAAACTCACAACGTAACGTTGGTGGGTGTTTTACCTGCATCTATGAGCGCATTCACACACATCGTTTTCCTGCGTACTATGATTGCTTGGACAAGATGGGGCCATGGAGCTAGTTTTACATTCTCCCGTGCTCTCATACGCACACTTGAACATGATGGGTGGATCGTGAAATCATTTAGTGTGAACACTGACTATTGCCATTCAAAGGTAGTTTTGTATTCCACCTTATAACCCATGCTCGGAAGTGTTGGGAAAACAAATCCAACTTAATGTCTCACCGTTTTACTGCTGTTTACGCAACACCCCGTCCAATCAACTGCCTTCTTTTTCAATTGTATCGGTTTGCTGAGTTGGAGGACAAAAGATTGCTACTAATGTATGAATCGTGATTAACCTAGCCAGGGTTTCCACTTTGGCCAGGACTGGCGCCCACGGTGCATCCCCGATTATCGTTGGGCAGTGTGATAGCACTTACTGGCTTAAAGATGTACACTGTCAAATAGCATCGCGTAACAGGTTTTTCCTGCCGAATTTTGTCAAATTATCCAGGTGACTCACGCCTGGCATATAAGTATCAGGAAATTCTAGAGCAGCTGTCAGAAACACCACCGTCTTACGCTAAGGATATCATGGTTCACGGTGGTGAACGCAAACCGTTAAGAGAACTCCCACGACTGCAAACAACCAGTCGTCCGTTTTAACCTTACTTACGAAGTTGGAGAAAAGCGGAAACCGATGTTCGACCCGTCAAAATACAATGTTCTCCAGCACCATCCCGATGGAAGAGCATATCCTACATAACAGCAACTTCAAAGCGGTGGGCATTCGAACTACTGGAAGGCTTACCCACATTCTCTAATCCCATTGGTTCCAGGTATGCACATGGGGATATTCCGTGTGAGGAGCGTTTAAATCTGCCATCATTAGTTCGCCAACGGTACGCAGCGGTCCTACGTGTACAAGTGAAATTGCGAAAGAAGTCAAGCAACTGCAAAGTAGGTCTGTATGACAGTTGTTAGCCCTCATCACAAGATGTAATGAAAAGCCGCATACCACAAAACGTTCGAACACGTGAGGAATCGTAACACTACGACTGAAAGTTGGTGCTTCGCGCTTCCAACACGCAAATGCCAGTCCAATAACAGCCGCACAGTTCCCGGCGCGCTCTCCACAGGGAACGCGCAGCTGTTCAACATAAATCTGGGGATGGTGAAATATAAAAGCAGCTAGCATGTTTCATTACTCTGATTCGTACTACCTAGGTAACATTACCCATCACCGTTGGTGGTACATTCATGGATGGATGCACTCAGAATGTGATGAGAACATTGCTGAATGACGGTGTAAGTAGAGCCATCAGGTAGAGGGGATCGATAAACATCTTTGGTTGCAGCCGAGGTCGATATGTACAACCGCAACAAACTATCACTTCTCCTGTGTGCAATCCGTCAAGGAGAAGGCATGCCCGATGTACTAAAAGTGGACGCTTCACGAACCATTCAAATATGGATTCGGGGGACCAAGTAGAGGGCCATCGGAAAAGCTAAAGATGCAACTACGGACACACTCGCAACGCGATTCGGGAGCTGTACGATTCACCATGGTGTTAATGTTGGTACTGTAAGCATTTCGTTCAATATGAAATATACATGGTCATGAATCTCAGCATTTTCCCCTGTGAAACCGAGCGACGGGATGCGCTCAATCTTCGCTGATGGGTTCCCGTTTAAAGCCAGTGGACTTCGCAGGAGAACAGGAATTGTCCAGCATGTGGCAAATCGCCTTATAGGCATGCGCACGGCTTTTCCCCCTCGCTGGTCTCTCGCTGTTCCAAACTGTCTCCTTAGAACGCTCAAGGAAAGCCCAGGTCATTCACGGGAGGCTCTTGCTAATAATAGTTTAAAACCACAGTTCTGGTTCAAAACTTAGAGCGGTTGTGTACTCGTATTCCCATCTAATTGGCAGTAAGAACGGCTGGTGGTGGCATATTTCAGTGTGACACCACTCTGAGAGAGAAAATCTCATAAACCTGCAGACAAAACGGAGTTTGCCCGGAGTTCGCCCCCGTCTGGCCACGAGTCGTACCGTAGTCGTCCTGCACCACTCACTGAAGTCGTGCCGACTTCAGCCTGGCCGGACAGGTAGCATCACGTAAAACGATATTTTATAACAAATCCCACGCTTTCCCATCTGGCTTACATATACCAGCATGACGACTGAAGCCTCTGCATTTAACGCAGGCAGTTTACCATACAATACACCATGTGCTGCAACAGACCAAATCTTTTTATTCTTCATGCAAACCGCGCCAATGAGAGAACACGCCCCCGTCAACGCTGCATCTTAGCGAACGCAAGAAGAACAATTTACGAAATAGGGAAATATATTAGTGACAAGGTGTGAATGGGTGAAGCTTCTTTCCGTTCACCAGTCCAGGTTGCCTTGTCCATTGCTGACTCACTGGCAGGAGCAATCTGATAGGGAAACATTATGAGATGATATGATACATTACTTGCGAAATCGTCCGTTTCATCAGTCTACGTGCCGTGCGACCCGCATTCCGATCTTTCGCTCCCTGAAACCACCGTTTGATAAAGTGGTGGATATTGCCTTCCAACTCCAAAGAATAATTGTGCATGTCACGGACGGCACCTAGAGAGATCAAGGATAATGTGAATGATGCTTACAGAAGAAGGCTTCGCACAGCGCAATGCCAACCAGACGCGCTTTGTTACTGACGCCTAGTCGGTTCATTTTACCACTGACTTCGTTCCCGAACACGAAACCGCACACTTTGCGAACACATTCGGTCACCCCTCGTCCACAATAGATTTTTGATAAAGTGCGCGTCTGAGAAAGTGATTTAGCAAGGATGATATCATCTAACCGTCTGTTCTAAATATTCTGTGGGTTGTATCTACTTTCAAAAATCGTACTACGCCTCCGGTCAGTCGAGGGGAATTTATTCCTGATGATTTTGTAAATTGAATTTTCCCTCGGTGGAACATCTGTGGAAGTGACTGGAGAGGCTAAATATGAAGACCACCAAATATTATTCAGCATTGATTCCACCTGTATCATGCGGGTGTCCATGAGTATAATGGTTTCCTTCAAATGCATCTGTTGATTATCAAATCGATGCATTCTTCGTTTCACATAACTCTGGGAGTCATCATTAGAGGATTCATTAGACGTCCATGATGTTGAGGGCAACAAAATGGTGAGATGTTTCTGCAAAAACTGACTGTCATCCAAAATGACAATAAGCTAACTCTTTTTCCGGTTTCTCAACGCCCGCATCTAACACGGCGCTGTGATAATATGAAGCCAGACGGAAATGTAGCTTACCTGTTGGCTACGTTCAGTTGTTTCATGAGTATGAAAACAAGTTAGCGATGTGCTTCTTCGGAAGAGGTGAGCTCTGTGAAAGATCGCCCACGGAGGACGACCTTTTCGTCTAAAAATAAGTAAAGGCAAAGAGGACACATACTCGTTCCTTTTTTTGTACGCTGGCAACGCAGCCTTGGAAGCATCAGCGGAAGTAAAATTCGAATCACTTCCCGCCCTCCGCTCATATTCTCGCGCTTTTTGATAATCTTCTTCGACGATAATGAAAACGGCATAACAGAACTTACCGATGTTCTTTATAATATGAACTTCATGGAGCTGAAATTGTGCCGCAGGTGACAGCTTGTGGGGTGATAAAAGCATTATTGCCCTTGACTGCTATTGAATCGTTCGATAACGATCCAAGTTCACACCGAGTTACGCGTAATCTGTTGATCCAGTAAATGCCTCTCGATATTCAACGACAGGGTTAATCTATCCTCGAAACTTTTAACGAGAGGGCGCTCGTAATAACTGGATTCAATACGGTACTAAGTGTATCAATGTACAAGAAAATTGTCCCGCATCTCGAATGTGAAAATCCTCAGAAATCAAAGAAAGAAAGTGCCCGCACAACCAATTAACAACCAGGCACCGATCAACAATGGTAGACGATAAAACGGGTCGAGCTCACTCAAACAGATGGTCATTGGTTTGTTCAGAGAAAAACGACTGTTCATGCATCGAGAAATGACGGGAATCATAAGTTACTCAAGGAAAATTATGAAAGAAAAATGTCTAATTTCGGTATTTGGAAGTTTACAGGTCACGGACTAAATAGGGGTAAGGGATACGGTCAAGGAAGGTTGTGTAAGAACAAGGAGGAATAATGTATCTCATTTGGGGAAGAGAGTAGAGCGTAGGGCCACGCTTCAACATCAAACAAACCTCAGCAATCTCAAAATAACGCAACAAACCTTGACAAAATCAACAACTTCTTCATCGTTGGCCAAGCACTCATCGCGTCTCCAAACAGTCAATCATGGCTAATAAACGCAGTTTTTCGCCTTAAAAAACTCAGCACTGTGGTACATTTAATCCATTTGCAGTGGGCTCGTGAGATATTTCTGGATCACGACATGGAGAAGATGCGCGAATTCTAACCTGTAGGCTGCATTAACGTTGGTCTCATTCTGTCCTCTTTCACTCAGCACGATACGAACGTTCCGTCCGGCACAATTAACTTACCTCTTTCACGTCTGATACGTCTATTAGTATTCCACTTGCTGTACCATCCTTTCACTCCACTCATCTCTATTAAGACCACTAATGAAAACGATTCCAGCCGTTTCCGTGTTATATCTGTAAGTGAATAAAATTCAATGAGTCTACCTCAACGAAGCCAATACAGACAAAACTTTTATGTGCTTTCCAACGAAACTGTCAGTTTGGAACACCGAGTTCCTTTGATGCAGTTCACCAATAGCGATAGATGACATACATCGCGAGATGTTAACATTTCGTTTACTCTCTTCAGTCACGAACGTAAAACATTAGAATATATAGGACATGCGGTTGGCAACAGAATAAAAACATTCAATGATTGGGTTTACATGATACAAAGATTGTCGTCAGTTCCAGGACAGACAAACTGCATGAATCAACAGTTTATGCATACACAGGGCCGGACAGTGAGTATTGATCAACATCGCCTCGGAGAAAGAAACCTGGTATGAACCTTGTTTCATAGAGCCTGGGAGATATGCACCAATGACTGTTTAAAAGGAGAAGAGGCAAAATTAGGAAAAGTACTGCTTGCAAACGGATACCCAGAGAAGTTCATCGATGTTCACAGCCAGAGGAGACAGGCAAAGACTTTAGTGAGTACGGTTCCCAAGAAGCAGGTCTTTTTGAACCTACCCTTCAAAGGCGATCATATCACAACCGACGTAAGTCAAAAATTACAGTCTGCTCTAACTCGCACATTCCCTGCGGCTGAATCGCGATTGCTACTCACAACTAGGAGTGTCACTCAGCTTATTCGTAGTCGTGACCTACCGAAATGTTCTGTCTCACATGTAATCTTCCAGTTCACTTGCAGTTGCGGCGACATCTATATCGGCGGCATAAATCGATGCCCACGACAAAGAATGGCTGAACATATGCCTAGGTGGTTGACACGCGCCATGACGCAACGGACATTGGCAATAGAACGACCGAGACGAAATCCAACCTCATCCATCACAAAGCCCATCATGGAAACAGGTCACGTTGTTGACCCGGCCAACTCGTTTCAAGTTCTGTTACGTAATGGGGAAACTGTCAGTGACAACGGACCGCAAACGACACCACACAACCTCATTCACCACGCACAAAATAAATGGAACTGCAAACGCGCGTTTGCCAGAGACAGCGATTAAAACAACCGTTCACGAACTGACGGTCAGTGAGAACCCATGCGAATGAAGTGGTTTTAACATGATGTTTGAGGAATATTTTGAAATGTGTTCGACAACCGGAATTATCAAGGAAATCATGGGGTCCTTATTCTCTTTTTATTAGCTTATTTTGTGGCCGACTGCAACCAGGTATCGGCCAACACCTCGGACTCGATTATGCGTTTGCTGGGAAGAAGCCGGGGCCCTGGCTTCTCGTGAGCCCACAGGCCGTCTGCGTCAACAAAAGCGAGAGCACAGGGATAAGAGCAGATAAATGCACTTATTTCCTTCGGTACTGGAGTGGTTGCAGTTAAAGGATTTCCAGCCGAAGCTTACAGTTAAGATTCGGATGGCCTGACAGTCGTTTATTGGACGCTCACTGAACACGCTGCAACGTATTCGTATCTTTTTTGAAGCCAGTAAGCGATGCTGAGTTTGCGCACTGAAAAATGAGCAGGACATGGACCTTATAGAGTGGTTTGAAAAGTTTTGTCTATATAAGTGTATGTTTGCTATAAAGTGCTAAATACAATGAAGAACTTAGGTGCTTTTTCATGCTGATGAGAGAAAGGACAAAAACCGGATTCCTAGGCCCTTCTTTAGGGCCAACCTGATCACCACCACAGCATTCTGAGCAGCACCTGTAGTGGACGCGTCGTCAGAATCTTCATCAAGAGATGTCCGCGTATGATCGTTATTCATGTGGATATCACTCTGACTACTGCTCGGGAGCTTCGAGGTCATCTGGCAAAATGGTTGTATCGCAGGGATAACGGATTTCAAGGCCATCCGCATATATTATGAGCGGGGCATAGTTTTTCCTTCGTTCCCGTGGAACAGCAAGTTTTTGAAGCATAATAATACAATGGATGACATTTAAACGCAGTTTTCTCTCTAGACAAACCGTTGTCCTAGATCTAGATAGGGAAATGCATGTCGGTGGGCACATGCATGTGCGGAAGTTTCCCGAAATAAAAAACCGCATACGTAAATTAATGAAGCATGCAATAGTGTGCTTTCGAAAGTAGAAATTTTTTCGTGCGCAAATATACCTATATGTTACACGAATGTGTATATAACCTCTTTCTCCAATTACGAATTTCACATGTGAAATCAGAAGACCGGCTTTGCAGAATGTTCATACCACTTCTCATGTTCCCGTCAACTGCTACACAAAACAGGGCTGCCAGTCACGGTCCTTTTTGTGCAACTGTCGCTGACATTGAACGTCCGTCTGCCGTGGATTTGATCAATGACAGACTAATGTACACATAGACTTGCTGTATGAAATTAATTCGCCCAGATATTTTTTGATGTTCACCGCCGTTATAAATGTATATCTCAGGAGAATGAATTTCTGTGAAATCGCAATGTTATGTTCATATACATATATGTTGATCCCAGACTTCTAGTGGTTGTTTGAGCAACGCTTATTCTTCTCGCAACGTCTATCGATATGCTGGATCCACGATAGTCGCGCCCGTAAGTAACGACCGTCTATAATTTCGGATACTGTCAAGCAACCCATTTGGATCCAAAAGGGGAGACGGTCATATTGGCGAGTTCCTTGGTAATAAGGTGCTAATGTTAAACACAATATGATAAACCGGACAGTGGAAGACAACAACAAATGTCGACATTAAATCCATCAAAAGCACAAGTTCCGAGACTAACGGCTCGCGTAAATCTAATCAAATGCAACAGTCACGTAATGGCGAAGCGGTCAAGTGGAGATGAAATCATGGTACATATAAAAAAGGTCCGGCAAGGGAAAGTAAGGAAGAAACACTACGCGGAAACACGATCCTACAGGCAAACGGTACCAAGATCTATTAATACATCAAGATCAACATTCACGGGTGAAATGGTTTGTCACGTGCATTCCTTGAGTGGTAGTGCCAGATCGTAAGAAAGGCTTGTAATGGGTATAAAGAATTTCAACGTAAACGAAGCGAAACAATGAGAAGCAAACAAATAGGGCATGGGACGTGGCCACCAACGTTCTATTAACACAACAATCATCAAGCACTCACGTAAGCAGCTACTTCAACATATACGGGTTCATTTACACACATACATACGAAGACTATATATTTATGATATATACGCCACGAGTTATATGGAATATGTATATACCTCAGCGTATATTCAATACAAACTTTCATATATCCGATAAATATGTGATGATAATAATAATGATGTATGTTTCTCAACTTATATGTGAGAAGCACGCTAGGATATGTGCGATCATTGCAGATAATTACAGGCGATACAAAAAGACAACTAATCAAACAGTACTACAAACGTGAAATCTGCTACCGAAGAAAGCGTGACCAAGGAGAAAATAATGGTAGTTTACGAAACTTTTGACGCACGCAGCAGGAAAACAGATAGTTTCCTTGCTCCACAGATTCGGTCCAAAAAATGTGACGTTAGATTAAATTACTTTTTAGATCACTCCGGGAGATACGTCCAGACGCGTCTTCAGGATGTTCCGACATAACATGACAACTCGCGTCAGGAAAATGTTGAAACAAATCAACTTTGGCGAGGAAGGACAGGAAATTCCCAAATTCGGCGACCGATTGGGCTGACTTAAGCACAGGACCCCGTGGATTGCTAGAAACCGCCAAAAAGCTGACAGGCTAGCGAATCGTTCTGCCGAGACGAGGTTTTGTGCGTCCATCCGTCGTAGAACATTTCCTCGCACAACGTTTGTTCGTGGAATTAGTGAAAATGACGCAATCTCAAACGTTAAATGAGAAAATGTTGTGATCATATTTCCTATGACGAATAATATGTGTGCAGTATTTTCGGTAAAGACTTCATGCAATATTATTGTTTTTGCTTCGGTTAATAAAATGTGTAACTCTGTCAACCAATTACTACGGCATTTTGCGATTACTCAGGGTTCGCTCGGGCAACCGGAATATTGGGTCGACGAATGGGGAGGCCATAGAAAATGCGTGTGTTTCAAGTATAGCTAATACAAGGTAACTTCGCTGGATTTCTTGATGAGCGCCAAATTTTTACTTCCGCGCAATCTGGGTAACGCGTGCACATGAATAAGCAAACAAGAATAAGGCAATGTTGATGTTACAATGTTTTAGTGAGCATGCAATAGACAAAACGCTGGATGGGGGTACAGTAAATGATACAATGATCCGCTTTGAGCGAACTGCTTCCGAAGGGAGTCTGAAGGCGGCGGTGAATATTTACCCTGTATGCAACTGGCTGCCCAGTTTTTTGTAAACACACCCAAATACTACATATAACACGTTCTAGACATAATTTTCTGCATATACATATATCCATTCATGCATGTATATACACAGGGTCATGCATCCCATTGTACACTTGTATATGTACAGTATACATATATGCTATTTTATAACGTGAAAATATATTCGGTACATATGTACCATACACATATTCGAGCGCATTGTATCCATAGTCATGTGAACATATATACAGGTGTATAAATATGTTCACATTTACTAAAATTACGAAAAGATGCTCATACACCTAAGGTTATGTGACACACAACACGTGTAGTGTGTCGCAATGTATGTATATGGACTTTATTGCACTATTAAAACATGTGACCACACATATACCCATGTATATATATTTGATCGCATGAGTATGGTGCGCATAAATATACGACGGTTGTAAAAGACCGTTTACCTATAAGCTTTCAACGTAAAACCACGATTAAACGTATATGGATATAAGTATGCATATATACCAATATGGCCAGTTGCTGAAAGTATGGGAATACATATAGGTATATGTATACGCACATACCTATATACAGGAATATGTAAATATACATGTGTGTGTACGTATGTACATGCGTGTACATACTTGTGTACTTTATGTATGTGCAAACGTGCACATGTACATGTAACCACGAATGTGTATACTTGTGTATACATATATACATAGGAATGCACTCAAATAGGCGTGCACATACATGTATACACATGAATGTGTGTGTGTGTATACATACGAGCACCTATATGCAAATGGACGCATGCACTCAGCTGTCTGGAATGCCCATGAGGGAACCACTGAAGAACGACGCAGTGACTCTTATTTGACTAGTGGGAAATAAAAATGAGCGTAGCTCGTGGAACCTTCTTTCGGGTAGCCTCATGTAAAGTCGTGTGTTCTTTCACATGGCACTTGACGGCGCCGTTTCTTCTCTCTCGTCCTTCCAGTTGACCACGTTGCACTGTCCACATTGTCGCAGTCTACACAGGTGTAAGCCAAATGGGATTCTATGTAGCTGGCACAGAACTGTCGGTACCAACCGTGCCCAGTGCACGTTGTCGTTATCCCAACCCACAGGGTCCTCCTTATCAAAGCATATGTGACAAACAATGCCATCTACAGAGTTTGAGGCAAGCTGACGCTGAAAACTCTACCAAACTTCCGTTCTGAAATGCTTAAGCTTACCTTCGGCTGCCTGTTCAATACGATCTGTTTCCATGGGATCTCCGATCGTTTTAGTCCCTGGCATTTGATAAATCGTCAATCAAAATCGGACTCCCCGAGCTTTCTACAGGGAAATTCGGAAGGCCCTAAGGATGCTGGGCACACCCGGATAAATTCATCAGACATATACGCAAAGTTATTTCTGCACGGCATCTGGGTGGCGCCTTCTGGCTCGTGTGTTACGGAGGAAAGCCTGCAGGCTAGGATGTTGGAGTTTACTATCAAGCCTTTCTTGACCAGTGGCAACTGTTTTCTAGTAACAACTTCCAGATCGAAAGAGAACAACCTATACCGTATGCTTGTGCTGTTTATTGGTTCTTTTGACCATAAATCCTCGAAAGATGCTCGGCGACTTATCTGCACAACTTAACTACATGGGATTGAACAGTGCAACAAGAAGTTCAGATGGTTCAACAGTAACTGGTTTATCCTTCGCAAAGTAGCAACATGTCTACGAATAATGATTGCACCCACACACCCTGAAGTAATGGCTATATCCTGGCCAACATCTACACCTTTTTCTGTCCGAAAGATATTTAGAGACGAGCACATGTGTAAAAACAACACGTTCATCGCACTCAGGAAACGGGATTCGAGACTAACAACAATTGATGACTTTCTCGAACCAAACGCGAAAGGATTCTGCCGATCACCCAAAGCATAGCAACAGTATTGCAACGGAGAATCATCTATTTGGATGAACAACAACAATCACACACATTACCCCCTATGGTGTCAACGTAGGAATGTGTTTCTTGTTACCGCGCACTTCCTACGTGCACTTCGAATGAGCTGTTTCCACTGTATTCGTGCTTTTAAGATGTTCCAAAAAACATCCTTGAGGTATTGCGGCAGTGGTTTCAGAATCACTGGAGGATATTTTAGGCCGACCAGCTGTTCAATAATCTCATGTGATAAGTGTGTAACGTTCGTTGACATTCACCAAACACACTTGCGACGTTCGACGGTGTGCTGGAAAAATGCATGCGTACTAGAGTGTCTTGACACAATACAGTTGATTGGTGCTATGATTAACAAACAGCACACTGAAACCAAGTTCATGTAAATCTCAACTCCTTCGGCAAGGAGGCCAAGTACTCAGGAGATACTGGTACGCTCCCCTAGTGAAAGACTCGGCATCCTGTAACAAAAATTCAAACTGCCCCTGTTAACAGCGTACACCAAATTGCGGATCCACCGGCAAATACGATCCTTCTGACAATCGCTCAAGCCGATCAAGTGACATTAACGTCAATAGACACCATGCAGTAAATGAAACTGACAAAATACAATGGCGTACTGTGGAAAACTCTACTGATTACTCTCCCTTTTGTTGACGAAATATCAACAATAAAGATCCGATCAACAGACATGCAAAGCAACAATTTAGGCAGCCGTCCGGCAACTGTCTTGCAACTGTTAGTTGTCTCATTCGACATCAGTGAGCGAAAAGACGTGACACCCACCCCAGTTACATCTACCAAGACATGACATGTTATATTGTGAAGCCGCCACAATTAAGTCCATGAGTGCAATCTCCCGGAATAACATATCTGTACCTAGGACGCAGTTGAAAGGAGCATTTAGATAAACCATGGGGAACATCGGTACTTTCTGTCGCACACAACTTTTAATAAATCTCACAACAACAATTTCGATGCGATCGACTAAGTCAATGCACCTAGTGTGTGGGTTAGCTGAATCGTACGGACACATCATAATACCACACTCGTCGGCCACAAACAACCCCATTTCACTCTTAAAACGGTTCAATATCCCACGGGCAGACGGTTCACTATCAACAGTCAAACGTCTATTCCCAGGATATATATTAAGCTTACCACCCCGTAGATCGTGTGAATGAACAAAGTTTGCCTTTAAGATTTGGTACCCATCAGTACAATAATGGCCACTCAGGGTGTTTCACATGTGTAGTAAGCAAAACTACAACTTACCGTGACAACTGTATGGACGAACACTACCATTCGGAGGGATTCATTTGTCGTTTACTGTGGTTGCATTTATACGTTGCACTCCCACACATCTTAACACTCTTCGCAGCTGTCTGCGAAGAGTTGATGGAAAAGTTTGTCCAAGCTTCCGGTTGAAATTTGTGTTATTCATTGAAGCAATTTTCAAAATTTGGGGCACTTCAGTTTGGACACCTTTCTAAGGGTGATCTCATCGTTCAACTTGCTTAAGTGATTCACCGGAATTAAACCATTTAAACACCAGGTGATGTCAGATGTTAGATTAACTGAATTATGACGTTTTTCGTGTGAGACTTCGGAATAACATTTGCGCCATTCTACCAGAAGTTCAGATCACAGTCACTTCATCGGGGTTTCTCAACTATTTGCACACGAGAAGGGAATCACTCCTCATCAAGGAGGTACGTGACCGGTGGCAGTGGAAATGGTTTTGATTAAGTGAATTTGTTAATGACGACTATTTAAAAAAACCGCTTTTGGAAGATGGGCTGGTGGGAGTAGACTACTTATTGGTGAACGCGAGTAAGCTAATCCTCGCCAAACAGAACGACTATAATCCCGTGTACGTAAGCCGAAACGTTCGCCATAAAGTCATAATTCCGGCCACAGAATCATACAGGACCCCAGCGGCCATACTAGAACGTTTTATCCATATAAACCAAAAGGATTTCAAGGGAAATCTCAGATGTTGGCCGAAGGCTGTTTCAGTGGAACCAATAATAATTATCAGCGTAACTGTGTAATTTTGAGTGAGAAAGTTGTGCCTTAATGCAATGGCACATGTTAGAATGAGAGAATCGCTGATGCGTTCCTTAGTAGTGGCCAAAAACAAGTCAGATTTTCTTAAGTAAACGCAGACGTACTTGAGTATGTTATCGATGATAACAAAACGGACGAATGCAACAAGATTGTTACAGGATTCCTAGCAATTTGTAATAATAAAATAGTGACTCACAGAAGGGGTTCAAGATGACCACCACAATATTCCAAACTACCAGTATCCTGGGAGCAAGGGTATTCCGGGATTACCGTGGACGATTGAAGTGCGGTCGGAACTATGACGATTTCCGGGTATGGCCGGGCTAGAAAACTGGGTGATGGATCCGTGTGGTATCGTCAAGCGACAGCGGCACAAGTACGTGCACAAATTTTATCGTACTGCAAGGTCATTTTGGTCAATGTGAACAGCGTGTAAAGATCACGTAAAAACGTTGCTGCACAAGAGTCAAGCATCGCCGGTGAACAAAAACAAGAAGAACTCTATAGTGATCTCCCTCCAGGGCACTTGTGGATGCTAAATGCTCGATAATCGTCTGATATGTGATAAAAGGAACTGTCAACGAAAACGAGCTGGTAAAGTGATGCCTACCGGAACGCGTAGTTGGACAGAGTGGAGACGGATAAGGGAGGGGTGATAATCTTGTATTAGTCTGTTCGATAGACGGCTTAAGAAAAGATGCTCGTTTGTCATTATTGTCGATTGCGGTTGAAGAGTCGGATGTGTGGGGAGTGTAAGGGTTGGATACTTCAAGATTCTGCATTCCGGCTGCATGGCTTAATGGTTGGGAGAGATGTTCCCGCTGTGCGCCAATGTAGGTCGTTTTGAGACGATTGTTACTCACAATCACCTGCTTCCTAAAACGTACTACCGCAAAAACATTCTCCATCGTAACGTGATCAAGGTGAGCGTCGAACAACGTCACAACGAACGAGAACATGAGTAAAAGTCAGCAAGTATTTGTTGAGCTGTTGAGGACAAGAATGCTGCCCGGTCGGACTGGCACAGAGTGCTTCCATATTTGATTTTAGGCGGCGCGCATTGTCCGTCAGATCTATTGCAGTTTGTGTTTTGAAAAGGTCGCCTGGATCGCAAGGAAAACTCTACACCATGCAAGTAATTCGCTTCTGTCGAGTGAACATCAGGCGAATACTGGCATCTTCAGATAAAGACTGTCATATGTGCGGGTTACCGGCGTTATTTCCACCCAATTTGTAGGTTCCAAGATAGTCAGGCATTTTTCCTTCTATCATGAAGAGTCACCTTCACCTGGTTTTCACAAACGCTCTACCAACATTTTCAACCAATCAGATTCACCTCCACTGCCGGTGGCCACGTACCTCACTTTTGGCGTGCACGCCTCTTGGTATTTCTGTTCCGTCAAATCGGGCTTGCCTATATTGAGCTGTTCCGTGACTGCGCTTTGAATTGACTATGTGGGGCTAGTCCCGCACAACTTGGTGATCCAGTGTATTGACTTTTGTTGAACGTATTGCTGTTTTTTTATTCTGCAGTCTTCCTCCTACAGCTCTTCCTAAAATCCTGATATTTTCACACTCTCTTTTCTATCTCTTCACTAATAAGCCTTCTGATGTTGAACAGAAAACTTTCAGAGGATACTGTCATTATTAAACTTCTTGAGTTTGGCAACAGAGTCTATAGGCTGTGATTTGCACAGACTAAAGTTGTTTCTGACTTTCGGCTTATCCACTCGCAGCGCACCATGTATGGTTACGTCGTCTGAAAGTTACCCGAGTCTATGGCTGCGGGGGTCGCAGATGTAATTTATCAGCGTCCAGCTGAGAACCCATACGTCATCGAAGGGGGTATGCGCTGGACGCTGGTCCACTAACGTTCTAAAACGTCTTTCTTGAAGAGCAGTCGAAATGTAGTCCCGATCGGGATTAAATTTCGACGAGCATCGAGCTAAAAGTATGCGTTAGTTTTTAAAACAAACCCTATACTTCCGGCAGTATTTGGGAATATGATTAGTTAGTTCCAGCCTAAACTGAGACCAACGGCAGCAACCAAGAGAAGAAAGAATAGAAGCGTAAGGCGGGCTCCAGCCCACTCGGCGGCACGTAAAATGACGCTAGGCGAAGTGTCTGAAAACTTCGAGTGCGCTAAACAACCCTCGAAAAGGTCCGGATTAAACTACCATGAAGAATGGAATAATGGATGGATCGTTAGGAAAAGAGCGAGTATCCGCTGTGTGCAGTTAATTACACGATGAAAGGAAGTGGCACTGAGCCCAAGTGGGGCCTCCTATAGCAGGCGTACACAAAAGCATGTGTACAGAACAGACAAGCAAGAAAACGCCGTTGCGGCCGGGATCATTGGAGAAGCCACACGATCGCTGGTTACTACACAGGTTAGCAGCTTCTGAAGAGGACAGCCTCCGCAAGCTCCTTGCAGGCATTGACTTGGAAGGCCAAACCCCCTCACGGTTGCTTCGTCAAGTGACTCAGTTGTCAAACAAGCAGGCTGTCAACGAGCCGGTGTTGCACGAGTTTCGACTTCAGAACCTCCCTCGCGAGCCCCCGTCACACTGGCTGTTTTGGTGAAGGACACATCGTCGACTAAACTAGTGGAGTCGGCTGACCACGTGTATCATTATTATGCTCCTCAACAAGTAGCTCAATTGTAAGCATCACATCCGCGATACTCTCCAACAGAATGTCTCAAACCTGAAAGAGCAATTTTCAAAAATGTCCTTACAGCTGGCGACTTTAACAAAACTGCTCCCAGACAAACGACCACCAGTGCGCTCAGTATCTTGCCCCTGAACTAGGTCTCGCACACGACAGCTAGATAGGAGTATGTGCTGTTATCACTATCGGTTTGGTGCGTGCGTGTGTCGTTGCAACCAGCCTTGTTCCTTTCGGAATGGTCAAACCCGGACGGAAAACGACCAAGCCGGTCAGTAATAGCGACGGCTGTCTGATTCATACCTATGTCGCCTGTTTTATGTATTCGTTCCTTCAACGTCCCCTAATTTCCTTATTGATACGGGCGCCGAGGTCTGTTATTCCACCCACTAGTGACAAGCATAACTTCAAACCGGTGTCGTATACCCTACAGACCGCTAACTGCACCGTCATACAGACTTACGGAGAGAAGCTACTCATGCTCTACCGGGGCCTCCGTCAGCAGTTTCACTGGACTTTACCGTTGCAGATGCACAGCACTCAATTATTGGCGTTGATTTTCTCACCTTCTTTAGACTTTTAATAGATGAAAGGAGTCGAAAACTGCTAGACAGCACAACAGCTCTCTGCGTACACGGCAAGGCCACATCGATTGATTCAATGGGATTACGTTAAGCCTCACCAGACAACTGCTTCGACAGTTCCCCCGCTTTATCCACCCATAGGGCTCCCTGTCGTGGATAAAACACGATGTTTTCCACCACATTACTACCAAAGGACCAGCTGCCGTCACGCGCCGCCGTCGGTTACCACCGCAGAAACTCAGAACCGCCAAAGCTGAATCCAAGAGTCTTCTACGACTCGGCATCATTCAGCCCTCCTGCAACCCTTGGGGCTCATCCTTGCATATGGTACCTAAAACTCCGCATCGCGTCCGTGTGGTGATTATCGCGCTTTAAACGACGCCACAGTCCCTGGCAGGTACCCAATTCCCCACACCCACGATTTTTCCATCGGCATACACTGTTTAACCATCTTCTCAAGGCTTGATTTGGTTCGGGCATATCACAAGATCCCTGTGGCCCCAGAAGATGTAGTGAAGACGGCAATCACCACCCCTATTTGGACTGTATGGGCTTGTCCACATTTAATTTGGTTTTCGAAGTGCAGCTCAAACAGTATGGCATAACCGCGAACCTGATAAAGTGTGTTTTTGAAGTAGATTCCGTAGACTTTTTGGGACGCCGAATCACTCGTAATAGTATCGAACCTCTACGAGAGAAAATTGCTGCCCCTAAAAATTATCCACCACCACAATCTCAGGGAAGTCTACTTCGGTTTTTAGTTATCGTTAATTACTACTGTCGTTTTATCCCGGTTGTTGAAACCCCTCGTGGATATGTTAAAACACTTTGTTTTACCTCCTTCAGCTAACACTGCATTCCTCGCGGCAGAGGACGCGTTATCGCAAGTGACCACCATGACACACATGCGTGTAGACGAAGATCTGACCTATTTCGCAAACCGATGCATCCCAGTCGACTGTTAGCGTGGTTCTTTAACAGGTCATAAAGTCCAGCCTCCATCGTTTTCCCCCGTAAGTTTAACGAAGCGCAAACGCGCTATAGTACCTTTGGTCGCGAGTTTCAGGCTATCTTTCTCACCGTTAAACACTTTCGTCACCTGTTGGAAGGCGGGCGTTTCATCATCTTGACAGATCACAAACCACTTATTTGTTCTTTTAACGCCAAGGCCGACCGCTTTTCTTCGGGAGGAATGTGACAGATGGACTATGTCTCCCAGTTCACAACAGAAATAATATATCACGGGACATGAGACCACAGTCGCTGACGCCCTTTCCAGAGTTAGTTTAAGTGGCCTACACCGAACTGGTACTGTCGATTTGAAGCAATTAAAACGAGGACAACGACCCAGATGGCTAGTGGCAATATCTCTCCAACACGAAGACCGAAAGAGTCGCGCGAGCGTTCATGGACAGGTGAATCTCAAATTACAGTGTTCCAACAACTGTAACCACTGATAGAAGCACACAATTTCAACCAGCGCTGTTCGGAGACTTCAACTGGTTACTCGGAGTCGACCACATCAAAGCCATCGCATATCATCTGGCGGCAAAAGGTCTGATCGGACGCCTCCATCGTCAGCCGAAGGCCAATTTAAAAACTCACCTGGACCCCCAGCATTTGACTGACCGCTTATCCTTTGTAATGCTTGGAATTCGATCGACTGTTAGGGAAACATTAGTTACATGATCGCAGAATCAGTTTTCGATGTGACATTGCGACTTTCTGGTGCACTGTTCTACAAGTTGAACGCCGGCTAAATTAATGTTGGCGTTACCACCGTCGTGCAACAGTTGAAGTCAACCATGGAGAAAATCCGGCCTCATCCCACCAGGTTAAACACCAAACAGGAACAAAAGCATTCCAACCTGGACTTCTGTGATTTTGTTTTCGTTTTTGTCGACGCCGTTAAGGTCCGTCTCCAAAATCCTTGCTGCGGACCATTCCGTTTGATTAAGTTACTCCCCAACTTCTTTTTGATCGGTCACAATGGATCATACGATACAATGAGCATTGATAGACTTAAAATTGTTCATGTCGAGCCCCACCCGGATCCTCCCCTAGCGAATCGCAGTCCATTCAGCCCATGTGTAACGAACGGCCTGTACCACCTTAGCCCAACTCGAAAACCCCTGTTGATCCTCGCTGCACTCGTTTAGGGGAGACGTTTAGGCTTAACATTTCCTCATCCTTATCGAGTGTTTTGATCTTTCTTACGCTCCAAGGGGGAGTCCTACAAGGTATTGTACGTATTTTCATATTTCGTCTTATTTTTATGTACAGACTACATCACTTATCTTTGATCAAAATGGACAGCATTTGTTTGAATTTATTCGACTTGATAATACACTTTTGGTTTGCATGCCTCGTTTTCTTGGTGTTCCAGTTCCGCCTAGATCGGGGCTGCCTATAGGGCACTACTCAATGACTGCGCTTTGAACTGACTATTTTTCTTCACACTTCTATATATAACTAGTCCCCTACAGACTAAAATTAAATTGGGTACATCGCTTACCGAGACTTCCGCTGATGGAAGGAGTTGCTGAAATGTTTCCGACTGTAACACGGGTGCAGATAATATCGGTGTTTTATGGAAGGCGGCGTAGTTATCCTCAAATATCTTGGCGACCTCGTGTGCCACAGATGTAAAGACAAGGTTAGGAGAGGTATTTTTGCGCCGATGACGCATGTATTTGGAAAGAAAGTTTCTCCTCTTTTGTTCCAGTGCGAGCACTTTAAGGTGTGTTGCTAAGTGATCACGGATTTCTGATCTGCCTCGATTAAAAACCTTGAAAAACGCCTCGATATTCTTAGTTTGACCGGAATGCCGTTGTATTGCAAATAGTTGTACGCGAAGGTCAACTAGACGGCGAATACCCCGTGGTACGGGCGGGCGTGAGGAGCATTTGATGAATTCGCGGGGTAGGCACGGCCTATGCGCTTCGCGGATATCTTTGATCGATTTGAAGTCCGAGTCCACCGAAGGCGGCCGGGTTGAAATTGCGAATCGATTGCTTTTGGTCAGGTTTCTGCATCCAGTTGCAAAGGAAATCTAAGACCAGTTCCAGATGATCGTTGGTCCGCAGTAGGTGGGCGTCAAGTATAACAACGTTGCTCACGATGGCCAAAGATAGTTTGTGCGAACGCACAGCTGTAACAGTCGCTCGTTGTGGCAGTTAAGCATTAGTGTGAACCACTGATGTATTGCTGTCTATGATGATGATGATGATGCTTGGACTCAGATCGTGCATTGGTACGTTTTCGTCTCGATATTATTTTTGCTGAGCAACGACCCTACAGACAGCACCGACTGGCTGTTGAGTAACTGAAATACCGCCAGGAAAGCGCAAGTATCAAACCAGTTTAGTAGGCCATTCTCACTTCGAAGATCCAAATAGCTGCTAGACTCAGGTCTCACAGGCCATTCATGAATCAGTTACTGTGGCACGGGGAACGGCCTCTCGTGGGTTGAACAAACATTGGATCTCGGAGAAATTCCTGAAGTTGTCAGAAACCAGAGTACATTCCTTCTAGCAGTTAACGTAGCAAGTTCAGGAAGATATCCACAGGAAACTGAGACGTAGCCTAAATATTGTTCGTGAAGCTCGACTAATCGAGAAATTTAAGGAAATGGTCATCACTTTTATCTCACGGAACATCGACAGACTCTTCAAGTTTATCCGTGCTACTTGCCCAAGGCCACCGTCTATCAGTGAAGCTATCATCGAGGCAGATAGAACACTCAGAAGGTTAGAGCGGTGGACGGAACACTCGTAGAGTCGATTTAGCTAGTCTCCTACTTCTGCTGTGTTGTCGCTACAATCTTGCAACATACCATCGTGGTCGACAGATTTAGCACCACCCACTGAGACTGAGGCCAGCAATTATATTTTATGAGAAGTCAGTTGTGCCAACAGCTGTTTTCAGTCATTCTCATCGGGTTTTTGCAATTACATAGGGCAAATGCTTTTTATGTATGAAAAATTAGAGCAAGTCAAGTGGGTCATTAAGATCATAGACATGGGGCGGATCACAGTCTAATGGAGGGGGAGGTGGGAATGTTGGTGAATGTGTGATACTGTCATTCGTGCCGGCCGTGAGACTTGCAATCGTTGGTGTTGTGTTTTGGTTCTCGAACGCAATAGGGCTGCTGGCCCAGATGATATCATGCCAGCAACTTTCAACGAAGGTGGAGAGGCGTTAGTAGAGGATTTGACAGTTGCTTCAACTTATGTGGACGACGGAGACCATCCCTCCGTGCTGGTGTCACTGAACAATAGTTGCAGTATTCTATAAAGGAGTCCGCGGCTCTTGTAAAGACCGTAGTGGAGTTAACTTGACTTCAGTAATTACTAGGGTTCTAGCATCCATTATACGTCGTCGATTCACTGCAGTCCGGGAGGTGAACAATAGAGAAAACTAGGCAGGGTTCCGCCCTGGCCGAGGATGTATAGATCACATTTTAACTCTGCCGAGTTCTGGAACAGCATCATTTATATCACCGGTTAACACTTGTCGCATTTCTCGACCATTGGGGTGCGTTCGATTCGATCTACGCCTCCAATGTTGCTTAAATGCGAAGGTGTGCCGACCAAATATGGGGCCATACTGTTGGCGCTTTATTCTCGTACTTCATCTCAGGTTAGGGTTTACGATGAACTGTCTAGCAGTGTCAGCACCACTTGGTTTCTTTATAGAAGAAATAGTGAAAGACTGTCTCCGACACTGACCTCCTACCTAGTGGAAGACTGACCAGTCTTGGTCATACTGGTGATAAGATGTTACTGTTTGACAATCTTCAAACAGCACAGATAATGTTGAAAGCTATTTCGCGTTCCGCCAAGTACTTCGGAATGCGCTTTGCATCCTCTAAATGCTTCTGCAAGACTGCAGTGGCTACGTAGATTTAATGTTAACTAATGAAATCATGGAAGTTTTTAATCGGTTTGTGTTCCGCACCAACAGCGGCCTGTACTGCTACCTTGACGAGGTGGTATGGCTTGTGTAATGTTTTGATCCGGCAGGCTATGCTGACTAGGACTCCGGTCCTTTCAGGTGCAACCTTGTCAGACAGGTCAAAGGGGGGCAGTCAGACGAAAAGCAGTTACACTCATAGGATTGTATGTCGCACTACTGACCGCCTAGGAGTGCTTAGGTAGTGAGGCACAATCCTATGGGCATACGGCAGAACTATTTTCATAGTTGCGGCACTGCTGTCTTCCGTATCAAGAAGAAGGGGATTAGAAAAGGTACCCTCAAACAAAGAGCACTCCGATCGTCCGACGGTTGGCCGTGACTGCCGGTGTATTATCCAATACGGTCGAAAAACATCAAATATTTCTCAAAAACCCGATTTAGCTTCGAGTACATCCGCTGCGCGCAGCAGTGTTCAGAATCCGACATTATTGTCTTATTCACTGCACCCTCGGGCTAGGCAAGCCCCCTCACTGCCAAGTGAGTCAGACTCTTGAGTCATTGACTCCGGGTCAGGTTCCTCAAGAAAACCCTATATCCTGTTGTCTCGCAGATCAGACTGTTGAGTCAGAGGCTCGGGGTGGGGTCCCTCAAGTCAACCCCCTTCCGCGGCATAAACGACCGGGAAGTATCAGAAGTTATCGTTCTCTCAACAGTGACATTACTAACCGACCACGACTTTCTCCT
>QNGE01003834.1:64239-74275 GCA_008508345.1 Paragonimus westermani | reverse complement strand
AGACCCTGGTCAACCTACTGTTTCAAACTCACTTTAGCTTGTTGGAAGTAACGCCAACAATTAACTTCGTGCAGCCTGCCCATCTACAGTCAATTAATTCTAGTTATTAAAGTGTGATATTTCAGTGATATGTTTGCCAACAGTGACAATTATTCTATCTTGAGCAATGGCAAACCTTCCACTTGTTGGTTGACAACATAGTATTCACTTTCTAGTAAATCTTGGGGAGGTTTATTTTAAAATTTTTGCGTCGGCTTTACCAAAGTATTTAGTTAAAGCAACCACCCAAGTTTTGAGGCATACGAATGTATGTCACTTTATTTGAGGTTGTGATCAATAGGAAACGATCGTTGTCGGTTTTGCGCGCCATAACATTGTTCAACACGACGCGATTTACGATCTTCCGCATAGTGACGCTGACAGATAGATTCACAACGTACCCTATACAAAAAGCTGGTATCTTCCGTTTTGAGTTGTTGAGATGGTGTGGGCGATAAACAAAAATATATCCGATGAGGTTTCGTCCCAAAGCCCTGTCTAGTGCCTGTGGGAGATCGTGAATATACTACCTCAATATAGTGAGATTTGTAACATCAGTGTAAGAGGATAATAAAACGCTAACTTGAAAAATCTTGGTACTTAGAAAGAATACGCATGAGGATATGCAAAACGAACCATTTGATCAAACATAAAAGTGCATAGTGCAAAGAAAATAAGACAGGAACTCCAATCACACCATCAGCAGGTTCTGTGGGGAAAGTGCTAGAAGGAAAGAGCAGAAAATTTGCTTAGAGAAAAAACGAAGATTGTAGCTACTACACATGCTTCTATCAACAGCAACGAGTGATATAAAATAAAACCAGGTACAATTCGAACTTCAGCTTCGCTATTCGAAAATTCTTACGCTCAACACAACTTACAACAAGAGAATACATCATTTGGTAAAATATGCATAGACTCGATAGATGTTTCTCCACAACACCACTACTCCGTATGTAATGCGAATGCACAAAAACATCACCAAAGTTCTGTGAACAAATCTCAACGAACGTCATGATATTTTGATACGGTGACAATTTTAAAACTATGTTCACAAAATCGGTTTGCAAGTATGTAATAAATCATTGTTGTTTCGCACTGAGAAACGAGCCTTTTTTACAGTTCATTCAAGCCTAGGGGACATGTGAATGGTTTCAGTGTCAAACCACAAAGGACAGGCTCTTACAAGAAAAGTCTTTGCGGTCTAATGTGGGTAAAAAGTAGTCAATTTCTTTCACGACGATTGACAAGCATGGAACGTAAGCTTTGAGAATGAGATTAACTTAAACTGAGACATCATCAGTAACACTGTCAAATGCTGTTCAACACACTGGCGAGATTCGCAGGCTTCGCAATTACGTCAGTCATTGGGTGCAGCTGTTTTGACTTGTGACTGAGTCAAAAGACAGGAACACAAAGCTGTTGCTCTCTGTGGCCAAATGACAAGTGGTTGTTCAGAGCCAAGGCTTATCTCGGATCTTGTGAAACATACATACTTAGGTATGTGTAAGTGGGCTATTTAATCCCACTGGGGCGATTTCCTTTTGGTTCTTCCTGGTAGCAGCCATTAAGGCCATCGACGAACTGGTATGTATAATAAGAGATTATCAGTTGTCATTTTCATGACTATAAATTGCGCACCGCCCACCTGTTCATGCCGTCCGCATCTAGGTGGTCGTTTCAACCAGTACGCTTTCATCAAAGACACTAGACGCGAGTTCCATTTTCTATTGCTGCTTGTCGTTAACGTGTATCCTTCATATGAATGCAATTTAAACTTTGGTTAATGTTTTTGAGAGGTATGTACTTCATCGTTTATCCGGACTAGGCAAGGCTGGCTGACCACATCTGGACGGTAGGCCAAACTCGCTCATTGGTATTGTCCAAGTTGTTCGCTTATCTTGGGAACAAGCAAGATAACTTTCTGTTGTCGCTGACTGCTAACTCTAGGAAGAACATTTTCCAGTGAAGTTGATTACAGTAAACAAAACACGCACCAGGTGGGCTAAGTCTTCACACATATGAATGACAGACAGATGGTATATTTATATAGAACATGTATAGATATATATATAGGAGTGATTAACGATGTCAATTTTTGTAACATTGGTCAGGACGGCGGGTGAAAATCGGTTTACTATTAGGTTAAAAACACTTCGGCTTAATTGTTTAATAAAAGAAGGGTGGGTAGAGGGATGGGATAATTGAAATTTATTCAGATTGTCCGTAGAAAAATGGAGACAGAATATGCGGCAGCGTAAATATATCCAAAATAGTTTATGGGCAATACAAAAGCGAATCTACGCTCTATTGCTTTCTTCCGAAGTAGACTAGCAGAAAATCTCATTTGAACGTGGAAGCCGTGATCAAGTGTAGGTGGTGTGCAGTTTGAAGTAATCCATTTCCCCGAATTTGTATTAATGAGTTATCCGTGTTCAGTCGATTCAGGTAGGACAGCAGCTGTAACCCAACTGAGGAGTCCTGATCACATGGGTCCTGATCCGGTTGAAGTAATCGCATGAGCGGTACACACCTCTCACACTGTTATGATTAAGCGTTTTGACACGATCATTCGGTCATGCAACTAGCATGCTAGTTTCGCAGGTGCATGAGTAGAAAGTTTGCTTTGGATGGGGATCTACATGATTGATGAGCTCTGAGCAGGTCGAGACTAGAGTTTTTGCTTCAACTCTATTTGTTGAAGCTGAAGAAACTGTTTCAATACAAAGTTCGCGAACAAGTGTGGCGTTCACTGTGAATTAATCTAAATCCTCGAACTTTCATTGATGAGCTGGAACACACAAAGTTGTTTCCAAGAAGACAACTTCAACCCATCTGAGAAGTCTTGATAATAGGGATATCGCGTGGAATGAACAGAACGATTCTGTCTACACGCCTTTTGAAATAAACGAGCTGACTACCGAAACAACGCAACTCACGCATCTGTTTCATTTCCATAATGGTCAGCCGAAAGATATATACATGATTTCAAGGGCTGCTATCGAGTACGGTCACCGTTTAATTTAAAATGGTCGGAGTCATTGAACTTTCGCTAAAAAGGTAAACCACGCCTAACTGGTTCAACACAAAAATTAGATTAACGACTCAAACAGTTTTTGAACACCGTACAATCAAGTGTAATAAGCGGATCGATCATAATCATTCTTATTATCGGATAATTATTAGAGCTGAACACTGCTAACACGGCTTGTGTCTGAGCTGGTTGCGGTGATTAGTTGGTCATGCTTATTGCCAGGTTACTAGCGTCGTAGTTAGCACTTAGTACAGAAGAGCTCCAATTTGAGTGAAACTCGAGTCCAGTGATTTCCTTCAAAATGACCTAGCCGATAGGCTTATCTCAATGCGAATCGTGCGAACAGGTAGCCCCGGTTCCAAACTAGGATGAGCTACCAAGCCCATGGATTAAAATCCTACCTAGTTATTTCAAGTCCTGGTCATGTTCTTGTTAGTTGGGAGTAAAAAGAGCAACTGGGATTGCTCTGCATTTCCAATGGTTACACAAAATGAACATTATTCACACCATGTTGTGATTGAGCGTCTTGATGCGATTACTCCACCAAGTCTATTGTTTGGCCACCATCCTTTTAGTTGAGAGGCTAATTTTAGAAGCACGTATGTTGGAGTGAAAATTCCGGTCCGGCATAGGAGATGCCCTCCCGACGGGCTCTTATAGAATTGGCATGCCGATCTAGTGCCTGCTACCGAACTGGACTAGGCGAAAAGCTTATCTCAACATGAATCATGTGAAAAGATGTATCTCGTGTCTAACTTGTACTGAGGTATACCCGGTAATATCTACTGGTGGATTAAACTGTGCTTTATTGGTTTACTGGAGGGATGGACTTCAGTTCAATTGAAAAGCCGTTGTCAGGGTCTCATCGATTTGCTTGGACTGAACGATTTGGGTTAACCTCCTTTTTAAATGACAATACAAGCCGGACCCTATTCACAATAGGTTGTGATTGTGCGTCTCGACGTGAGTATTTCATTATGTCCACTGTGATGGCATTGACGATGTGGTTAACGTGCTATTCTCACGGGCACTCTCTGGTCCGAACGGAGATAGGCACTTCGTGACGAGTTTCAACATCAGTGAAAGTCACGACTAATGATTCATTTCGGAACCGGCCGGTAGAAAAGCTTATTCGGCTGCAAAGACTGAGATCAAGTGGGTGATGTTCAATTTGTAATGATTTGAATCCCCAAACTTTGTTAGTCTTTCAGATTATGATTGTTTGGTTCAGTGGAGAAGGTAAATTCTTGGTCATAAAATTAGTTATTGAAGTGAACGCATCCCCTCTGGTTATCTTTTTTTCGGAACGATCAGACAATCTACACCATCCACAACGGTTTACGATCTAGACTTCAGAATATACGTCCGCTTGTGATTAATCCAATGTAACCGAAGAAGTAACTTAGATGTTAGTCCCATGGGCAATCAGGCCAGATTTCAGCCAATGATCTCGGCAAAAACGTACATTACTAATAAGCCCAAGTAGGACCTGAACATTAGTCCGGCACTTCTGTTTGAAGTGAGCTATTGGGAAGGTGTACCTGAGTACGGATATGTCAAACAAATATGGGTAGCATTCACTATGAAATAAATAATGAGTAAAACTATGCTGTTTTGCTGTACTACAGACAGTAACCTTAATCGGATCGCTGGGATATTGGTTACGCTAATCAGCTAAGCTGTGATTACTGCCTGTTCACAATCTTTGTGCAAACTAAACACTATTCATACAGCGCCACATAGGAGAATTTTGACTTGATTATTCTGGCATGCCCACTGTCCTCGCTTGTTACTTGTACTTTAGTATCAGAAGCATGTGAGGTGGGGTGAACATTCTAATCCGCACAATAATGTGCATTACTGACGAGGTCTGATAAATTTAATGCTTCAGGTGGAACAGTCCAGCCGAAAGACTTCTTTGAGTGGGAAATATGTGATCATGCGTTGGCCTGCTTCGGCTTGAAATAATCAAAATCCCCAGACTTCTACTCACCAGTTTAACCATGTACATTTTTTATGGAAGGAGTATCTTCAACGTACATAAGAACTACTGATCGCATGGTACAGAATTGAATTAAATAGGTCAGTTCTGTTTATTTTTCTTCTGAACTGGTTGGTCAACATGAACGCTATACACAATTAATCGTGTTTAGCGCCTCAATGTGACTATTCTGTCATATCTATTGTGAGGATTTTGCTCTCGTGATTAACACACTCTTTTAGAAGAACATATATCAGATTGGAAAGTCCTGCCCGGCGGAGAAAGTGTCCTACTGATGAGCCCCAACTAGACTGGAACTCGAGTACAGTGCTATTTTTCGAGATGGGCTAGCCGACATGCATATCTGAATATGAATCGCATCATCACATGTGGCTGATGTACAATCTGAAATGATCCGATTCGATTGACTCATACTAAAAATAAACCATGCTCACCGATGACAGTAACTTCGACTTGAATGAGTAGCCCTGATCACGTGATAATTGTTTGGATTGGTCATTAGGATTCTTCTGAATTTGCATACTGCACACTGTGTAAACCAGGTCGTGTTTGGGCTTCTCGATATGAATATTCGACTCTGTCTGTTACCAAACTGAAAAACTGGTCTCAAGACTAAGAAAGCCAGAGCACAACTTTCTGTCCGGGGGGATTTACACCATTGGCAAGCTTAAATGATAGCGAAAATAGAGTCTGGTGCTTTATTGGAAAGGTGATCAGATGTAATTCTTATATTGGTAGAAACCTACCATCGAATATGTGTACAGTACAAACTAAGGGGCGATAAGTCGTCCGAGCTTCCATTAATGTGTTAACCATGCAAAATTGTCCTATTAACTTTAGTAACTTCAAATGTATTGAGAACATTCGATCGGATTGAGCACAATGAATCCCGTTATTCCTATTTCGGAATAATGAGGCAAGCCTCACACTAATCAAATCGAGTTCTTGAACGTTTCAACACAACCATTTGGTTTTGTCTATGGCAAGTTTACTGTCGTTGAGGTTAACATGCCTGATTCCAATTCGATGGAGCCGGAGTACGCAATCAGTGCGGAGCGGATATGTGTATCGTTGAGTAACCCTGATAAAGGTAAAAATTGACACTAGTGCTGTGTTTTGATGCGGTCAGGCCGAGGTGCTTATCTTTATGTGAAGTCTGCCATAAATTGGGTAGCTTTCAGTCTGAAAAAAATTGTAATGCCCGAATTTCAGACAGTAGTTTCAGCTGCGCTCAGCTGTTTTTCAGATGGCGTCTGAATTCACCCTGATAGAGAAGTCCAGATCACTGAGTTGTCGAGTGGACTAAACGGGGTTTATTTATGATTTCTGGAGCAGGTTGAATATTATTTACACCAAGATGTGGTTGGACGGCGTAACATGATCATGCGGTCATGCCTACAGTGTGGTTGTCGGGGTTGTGACAAACACGTCAATGTCTGAAACATGTGGGCTGGAGTAAAAATTCCGCCCCAGTGGAAGATGCACATTTGTGATTAGCCTCAATCGGGTCGAAACACTGACCTGATGCTTTCATTTCTAATGGGATGGTCAAAGCGTTCATCGTAGTGCGATGACAGCTTTCAGATATGATTGTTGATTAGCTCTGGTTTTTGAACCCCACGCCTAAGAGATCGTGACTAATGTTCCTGATTACTTTCAGCTGGCTGTCATAAAATGTCAGATATCGACTTAAAATGTATGCATTCACTGATAAAATACATCATTCACTATGAGCAGATTTGGGGAGATGTAATCTTGGTGAACTACCAGATAAATGATCGTAAGATTTTCAAGTATCTGAACCATAAAACTGTGCAAGGTAACAAGTCTGGAGCATAAATTCGGTAGCCTTTACATTTTAGTGGGTAAAATACAGTGTAATTTACTGACAAAAGAGAACAAGCAATCATGAACACCGTGGGAGTACCCAGTATTATTCCAAAGCATAACGGCAGAGAAACAAAAAAACTTTCTCATGAAACTTCTACTAACATCGATTCAAGTACCTTGGTTTGTGAGCTAGATCGAAGTGGTCTGTTCATAATAACGCTTACATAGAGTGGGCAGCCTCCAACAACGGGGACTCGGGATATAGTACATCCAAGATTCAGTTCGCGCTGTATTGAATGGGTATTTTTGATGCTTTGTCTTGATCTCATGATATATCTACCCGCTTTGTCACTTATTTAACACACCTTGTTTTCAGGGCAGAAGACAACGCACTAGAGGATGCCAACTGGAAATTATTGTATTACAATTTACGTGCCTAAACGCGGCAAGCAGTTTCGATATATCGGTGTGTAGCCTGTTAAATTACATAAAAAACTAAAGCAGTTGTTAAGTATACTCACTATTATTCCACAGCACTTATTGGTACGTACGGTTTTTTCAAACAAGAAGAGCTGGGCCGTGTCCAGTGACGTTTTTCAAACACACACATTGAGGTAAGAGTGACAAAACAACGTGAAACATTCTTGTTAGACGCAAGTGTGTTTCCATCAGCGGTACATCATTACTGGCAACCACTAAACCACGTGGATCCCGATCGATGTGAGCACAAGATGGGTGGAACAGCTCACGTAAAACCCGTCAAATTGGAGAAAGGTTGACGTTTACTACTGGAATCGTGTCACGACTAGTCTAAACATAGATCAAGAGAACTAAATACCTTATAAAACAAGGTACAATAATTGAAACCCTTAAAAAGTGAAGTTTGTTGTGAAGGCAAACCAAGTCACATATTACGGTGGAGTACGTAATTAATATCTACGCTGCTCGGACAACAAACAGAGACCAAAAACGAAGTGGCCTGCACTAGGCTACCGCACATTCTCTGCCGAGTCACACTACACGCTGTGGTCAGGTCACTGCAAGTCCCAAAGCTCACTTCATATGTTTGTGCAGTCAACAGTGAATATCGTTGTTGACACTAACAGTTTAATACAGCACGCGCGTGCTGTTGAATTATTTCATGACTAAGCTGGATTATGTCAAACCAGACTGTCCTACCAGATTCCACTGGGAGGATTCGGTCTACCTCAACTTCCAAAGGGGGCTTCTTACACTATTCTCGGAGTTCCCTTTTCCTAAACGGGACAACCAACTGAAAGCTTATCCATTCGCAAATCACCGACTTGAACAGAGCAATTTTACGGGATATACTTCTCTGAGACATTATTATAGTCAGTAGAATTTGTGAGCGACAAAAGTGACAGATGAATTTTGAAACACTGAAACCGATAAATATATGCAAAAGTATGGTAAGTAACCCCGACAAATCGATGTTATAGTTATTTGTGAACAAATTTAGGTTATTCACAACCAAAAGTTTGCACTTGATTGTACTAAGTTAGTTGTGGTGAGACTTTTTCAGCTCTCATTTTATCCTACGAACACTGTTTCATTGGCCAGTGGCGAGAGAGTGATCCAATATATTGGTCCTTATGTGTCTCACAATGAACTTGAAGCCAAGGTGCCTGAAAGTGTGTCAGAACTGCGAGTCATCACCGCACTGCAGTCCGGGCATCAACTTACCAGGCCATGAATTCGCGGTCACTAGAATTATCAGGACGGTACGCGAACTAGTTGCCTAAGCTGTTGCATTTTATTTCCACATGGGCCGAAATTGATCAGTTTTCCAGTGTTAGCTTGCAAATCAACATGTTCCAACATGGTCATGAAAAGGTTAATTTCAGGTCGTGTGAAACTTAGTTATGACAGCTAAGGAAAATAACTCACCTTTTCGACAACCCAGGTAGTGGGTGGGATTACTATCCTTTGATGATTTATTAGCATGACACATTCACTGCGCGTGGTTTCGATTTTCCTGTGTGGGTGGTTCCGGTGAAACCAAAAACCTGAAACAGACGTTCCGCACTTCGTTAGTCGTTACTGGGGCCAGATGTTTACAACATTATTTTGGGGACATGAAAAGTGTTTACAATTTCGTCATCCGACGAAGAAAAGATCACATGGTTTTAACCGATGAAAAGGAGCTCAGTTATGATCGAAAAAAAAACAATCGTGTTGGAACCACTGCAGCCACCTCTTGAATGTAACGTGCTTAATTACCGACGTTCCGTCCGAGAGCAATATTAAACGGGTTTGACAATCCACGTAGATATGCTGCAAGAGTAATACGAATCAGTAATGTTTTCGAAATTCTAATCCCAATACGGTTTCATTACTTATCTCAAGTGACATTTATGCAGTCTAGTGCGCCACCAAAAATACAGTGAACTAATTTTTCTTTGGCGACCACATTTTTGTTATGAATAGTCTGGAGTGTAAAAAGCGACGGTTCTGACCTTGACAGTTTCGTCGTAAATATTTGCAGCTAGCCAAAGGATGTACTCCAGGAATGTACAATCGAACAAGACAGTGACTAATAGACGACCGAACCGACATGATGTTTCAGTCAAATTGAAGCCTAGATAATGATCCGTACAAGATAAGTTATGGCCTTTCACAGTGTCTAAACCTAGTGATTGAGGGAACACTCGCAAGGTTTGGTGTTGACAATTGATGAGGGTAGCGTTAACATTATGGATAAGAACAATCCATATATATTCAAGTGTACGTGTAACCATATGACGGCTGGACCATCAGGATTCGTCCTTTTTTATTAAAGTCTCTGTGGATAAGAAAACTAAAAACAAACGATTGATATCATCATCATCATCATCATCATCATCATCATCATCATCATCATCATCATCATCATCATCATCATAACAGCCATGAGCCTGCCCAAAAGGGCACTGTGGCTCGGGGCGCCGCTCATCTCAACAGTGACGTGGAATATCCTAGAAGGAAAGTGTACTACGAAGGACAACAAAGATTGAAGAAGACTAAATGGAAGAACTAGAAATGGTATGGATACACGTACGCCATTGACTGCGACACATCGCCATCTCGGAAAGCATATCTAACCAGCGGTTTGAGTGATCACGAGGACCCCA
>QNGE01003834.1:45160-63085 GCA_008508345.1 Paragonimus westermani | reverse complement strand
CTGACATCAACCCTGCTCTCTGAAACTCCCCCACAAGTCTCCGCATATTCAGGCAGTGATCTGCAACAATCATGTGTACAGAACTAGCAGGATTTTGATAAGTTCAAACACTTGGTTATCTAGCTCATTATTCGTTTTTATATGTCACACTGTTAATTACGTGTTATACACGCATGCTTTTTATTGGCGTCATTATCTTTTGGTGATAAGTAACACTTGCGTCATTACCCACGGTCTTTGTGCAAGCTTTTAGTCAGCTTGCGTTTACGTCCCCGACGGTCGTCATCATAATCTAAACCAGGTGGGATAGAGTGACGCTCCTCCGGAACATGCCTGTTCTCGGCATGCTTTCAAAGCTTCGGCGATTTGTTCCCAGTGTTCGTCAGGATCCTTCATCTGACNGTTCTGATAGCGACCTCTCTCCACCATCCTTGAAAAGAGAACGAGAGAGGAGGTCTGGTCCAGGAGCCTTATTACGCTTCAATGACTTGAGCTCCAAGACCACTTCTGCTTCCGACGGAATGCGGTGCTCGTAATATACAAACCGTGAGATGCGCACAGTTGTAGTAGTCTTTCGCCGTTGCCAGTTTGTTAGTCCTGGACACCAAACATACCCCCAGTATGATGATGTCTGAGTGTTTAGTTTTCCTCAGAAGATCAACGAAGACGTCATAGAACACATCCTTGGTAGTATCTGAACAGCTGTCCATCGGAGCGTACGCCGATATAATGAATACACAACGCCTTTCTGATTTGCGTCGACAGAAGTTTACCGACGTATTGAGTCTGACAGCGTACAAGCGACTGTTCACTGGGGTCCAATTGAGCAAACATTGCTCTGCTCGGGAACTCAGCGCGATTCTCACTCCAGCTTGACCGCGAAATTCTTCTCCGTCGTCACCAGAAACCTTGAGACAGAAGCGCTTGGTTCGACTGCTATTGTTGTGCTCGCAATAGACGCTTGGCCAGCGAGTTAGTTCCGTGCAGGTCATGCCAAAAAGTAAACCACAAACGCGTGCACACATTTACACGACAGACATACTCTCATACATTGGGTGACAGTACGTTGTCATGCGCTTTGGTGCAAGTTCTCACACAGCATGTACACACTGTTCCGACAGTCTCTTCTTGTTCATCGTGTTTGGGGCTTTTCCTTTTGTTCCTGAATGTCGCCTGTGGGTAATACGCTACTTGTGAGTAGTACACTACTCACAACGAAACTGTCTGTTATACAACACTATATGAGAGTGAGCTCAAATTGATAACTGTGCTAGAATCGTAGACTCGCTTCTCCGACACACAGCACACATCAAGCTCCAGACTTGAGAGAGTACTTGCCAGAGCAGCTTGCTGACCGACATGTCGGAGAGTGCGGACATTGAAGGCGCCAATGTTCACCAGTTGTCTTGGCCTCAGAAAACAATTATCGCCCGAAGGCACATGGAAGGCAGAAGAAATAGGGGGTAAAACGGTAGGAGAAAGTCGTGGACGGTTAGTAATGTCACTGTTGAGAGAACGATAACTTCTGATACTTCCCGGTCGTTTATGCCGCGGAAGGGGGTTGACTTGAGGGACCCCACCCCGAGCCTCTGACTCAAAAGTCTGACCTGCGAGACAACAGGATATAGGGTTTTCTTGGGGGACCCTACCCGGAGCCAATGACTCAAGAGTCTGACTCACTTGGCAGTGAGGGGCTTGCCTAGCCCGAGGGCGCAATGAATAAGACAATAATGTCTGATTCTGAAAACTGCTGCGCGCAGCGGATGTACTCGAAGCTATATCGGGCTTTTGAGAGATATCTGATGTTTTTCGACCGTATTGGATAATACGCCGGCGGTCACGGCCAACCGTTGGGCGATCGGAGTGCTCTTTGTTTGAGGGTACCTTTTCTAACCCCCTTCTTCCTGATACGGAAGACAGCAGTGTCGCAACTATAAAAATAGTTCTGCTGTATGCCCATATGATCGAGCCTAACTACCTAAGCACTCCTACGCGGTCAGTAGTGCGACATACAATCCTATGAGTGTAACTGCTTTTCGTCTGTCTGCTCCCGTTTGGCCTGTCTGACAAGGTTGCACCTGGAAAGACCGGAGTCCTGGTCAGCATAGCCCGCCGGATCAAAACAGTACACAAGCCCGACCACCACGTTAAGGTAGCAGTATAGGTCGGGACGATTGATATGCACTTTTAATTAGCAATAACTTGCAAACAACGTATTATAAAACCTCACTTTCGGTCAACATGGCATCTTAGTGCATCATGCTTAGGTTACTCTTATATATTACTCGAACTGTTGTCTCATAGAACAATGAAACACAACTGGACTTAATATCACGTATGCTAGTTTTTGTCAAAGATACCTTATTTAGCGACATAAATAGCTTCCTTCCCTCATGCTATCCCAGTCTTTCCTTTCGAACTTCAAAGATTTAATGGTCGCATTTGGTATTCCCATCCGGTGTTATTCCAATTCCAAATTTTTCTATTCATTGTGTACAATCCACAAAGCGTGTCTCCTTCCATAGTCCACTTTATAGTCGTCGGCATTAGCAAGTTATTACGGTCACTTTGGTCTTGATTATCAATTACGCATTTATCGTGAATCTGCTGATCAGTGTGGGTGAATTCAAGGAGTTGAAATTTAATCAAACTTCGAAAGATGTCATGGTATTATATATAGGAAAAGGTACTGTTTAGTCAAGCAGAGTAATAAATATGAAACTGTTAGAAAATGAAAGTGGTAGATACAAGCACTCCGTATTGACTCGTTAGTACCAAATTTATAATTAAAACAAACGGTTTTTCACCTCGGATGGTTAAGGGTTAGAGTGGATAGTCAGTCGGTGGTTTAGGAAAGGTCACCGAGTCCAGGGAAGTGTCAAGTTAACGAGTAATTTTTCCTGAACCCACACGTGTTCCGATCAATACCTGATATTTAGTAGTTTCACACCGATCCACCAAATACGCGCACCGGTAAATACACTATTCACACGAGCAGGACGAATCTGTAAACAAGATGGTCTTGTGGAGGAATTAGACTTTATCACGTTTGTACTACAATCTTACGGGTATCCGAAAAGGTTCCTAGAAAGTCATGGTGGACCATAATCACCTTCCGACCGAGTGGCCACAGTGGAGAAAGGCTTATTTAGAGCTGCTTTTTGAAGGTGATTATAGCATGCACCAAACAAATCAAAAACTGGTGAATTCGATTTGACGAACACTTAATGCAGCGAAACTCTGAATACTCGTTCGGACCCATATACTGCCTGTCCCTTTAATCAAAGGAGATCAGCCTGTCGGTGCCACTTCAAACTGTCTACCAATTGACATGTAACTGCAAAGAAAGTCACATAGGAAGAGCCGAGAGGTGCTTGATCTCCGGAGTGAAGGAACATTTGCCTAATTGGGTGCAGAACTCTGTATTACAGAAGAATGATAGTTTCGTTGAAGTCAGAAACGGTTTTTGCACAATGTATCTTTCGGGCACATTTCGCTGCATCTCATCAGGCACATACTGCAGCCTGTGGGTTTGTACTAGCAAAGTTCAATAGACATTGTGAAGGTAAACAACGAAATCAACAAACACAAAAACACACGCACACTCACATCCACGTACATCAGTTACCAGGGCAATCTGGTGCCGACGAACAAGTCTTTCTATATACAGATGGGCGGCTTCCCTTTGCTACTTGCTACCACTTCCGCGAACCGGAAAAGCCTATGATTCTTTGTTGCATGGAGTTGCAGGCCCATTCCGAGCTTCCGCTTTATCAACTCTGAGTGCGGTATCAGAAGATGCTCGCAGTTGGTTTACAGCAGGGCTGGTCGACAACGAGCACCAACACAGAGTTACAACCTCCAACCAGAACACAATCCCAACTCTGAAACATACTGATGCACTTTCTGAGCCAAGAAATAATGGAAACCTGGAAATCCGACAACCAGTCAAATGCTCCAGCGTTGTGACCATGTATAAGGATGACTACATATCACGGACGCGACGACTCTTATGTAACAACCAAATCCCATCAGGATAACTCAGCAGACAATGCTGCTGAAATTGAACGGCGCATTTACAAGGAAGTGCAAGCATTGCTAGAAGGACACTTCATTGATTAGTCAACGGCAAAATCAATTACACCTGGAGGACTACATAATCCTCCACTGTATGGCTCGCCCAAACTCGACAAGGTTTGTGTACCATTTAGGCCAATAATATCCATGTTCAATTCACTACAACACAAGTTGGTAAAGTGGCTGACCAAACTTCTTCAGCCCGTAAGACCATCAGTGATTCGGAAAACTGTGAGAGATAGTTTGGATGGTTTGGACTGCAGCAGCAAGCATTTACCCAGTTTGGACATCGCTTCTTTGTTTACAGACGTTCCTCTGATGTAGACGGTCAATATCGTTTTCCAGTATATTGACTCATCCATTGAACATAGGATTACATAAGTCTGAACTAGAACACCCCCTCGAACTATGCACAGCGAAACTAAATGTCTACTTCCAGGGAACTGGCTATACACAAATCGATGGTGTTGCCATGGCCAGTCCATTTAGTCCGCTACTAGCCGATACTTTCACTGTCATCTGGAGCAGAACGCAGATGCCGTTTTCAGTCAGACTCAGTTCTACCGGCGTGTTGTTTGCGATGTATTAATATTTACCGATACCAAATAGATGACAACGAGTATGCCCGAATCAATGAACAAGCTGAATATCAAAATAAGCTGAAACATTCATCACGACCAGAATGAAACCTTGGGGTTTTTGGATATTGTCGCGAAGGGCCAAAACAGCAGCTGCTTACTGCGGTCCATCTACCGGAAACACACTTGGACGGGGCACTATCCGAATTTTTCAAGTTTTATGTCGATCCAGTAAAAGTAGGGTCCGGTGGGAACTTTGTTCTATCTCGCAGGAAGAATCTGTTCAAGCGAAACCTTGACCACAGCGATGTCATTGTTGACAACCGCACTCAAAGACAATGGCTATCCAGCGGCATCTGTTGAGAAATTCAGCAAACAAAAGCCGACTGTCGTTGTGTTGAGCAGCTCCCAAACTAAACTTCTACCTCCGTTTGCCGTACAAGGGTGATGATATTGCCACTCTGCTGAAAATCCGTCTCACAGATGCTATGGTACACACGTTCTATGCAGCCCAACTAGTCATGCTGATCACCATCACCCGCATCCCAACACCACCTCTGAGAACGTCACTATCGCTTAACGCTAAATCTCACATTACCTACGAATACTGGTGAGTGCCGAGCCACTTAGATAGGTAGAACAGGACGGCATTTACACAATAGAGTCAACGATCACATTCCAGTTTGGGTACACAAAACGGTTATGGATACCACACTGTAGGACTAAAGTCAGAATGTGACATGGCACAAGAAACCGGGGTCATCACTCGCCCGACATCTGCTGACACGGCGACCGCCAACTAAACCTGGTGGAAGCGTTCCGATTATGTTACGGAACAAAGAATCAGAGGCTTTTCCGGTTCGCGGAAGTGGTAGCAAGTAGCAAAGGGAAGCCGCCCATCTGTATATAGAAAGACTTGTTCGTCGGCACCAGATTGCCCTGGTAACTGATGTACGTGGATGTGAGTGTGCGTGTGTTTTTGTGTTTGTTGATTTCGTTGTTTACCTTCACAATGTCTATTGAACTTTGCTAGTACAAACCCACAGGCTGCAGTATGTGCCTGATGAGATGCAGCGAAATGTGCCCGAAAGATACATTGTGCAAAAACTTTTTCTGACTCCTTTGTTCTAATTTGTTACCGGAAAAGGTTGCTTTACTTGAACATCAGCCTGGGTGGATGTTACGGGAGCACAGCCTCGCCCCCAAACCACGTAAATAACCAACATCCGCCAGACTTACATTGACCATCAACCACGGTATCGATTCAGTCTCTACATTCTGCATAATAATCAGCCATTCTGATCCACGATTTTTTCAATTTGGTGAGATGTTCGCGAGCAATCGTTAGGAGATGGCACTGTATCCAACAAAAGTCGTTCATGAACTTGACTTTGTAACCTTTCCTCTACCGCCAACTGATTACCAGTTTCCCTTCCCCGGTCAATGATATAGAAGTCGAATCACGCCATTTCGAATTTGGTGCTGATGATTCAGCAAGAAATGCATGCATTTTTCACCCTGCGTCTTCCAGCTGTTCTGTTTAAAGTTCTGGAGAGAACGAACTGTTTCACATGCAAGTTTCTGTACGTTTCACCGGTACACGTGTGTTATATATACACCTTGAAAACCATTTTGTATGGATTATCCTCTTCTTCGGTGTACTGAGATGCGGATAAAACAACTTGCTACTATGCCAACCTATTCGGTAACATTCGACTGACAGATAACTCCCCCATGACTAAGCAATTACGGAAATGTTGCTCAACTGCACCTTGTGTCATATGAGTGCACAGGGGTGTTCTAAACGTGTGTACTTCCCACTGGTGATGGGCAATCCGAAAATTCTCTGTCACGTACGGAATCTTCGTGTTTCTGGATACCGCAAGATACTTTTGTTGTGAAAAATCTAAAAAACTTACCAAGAAGTGCACTTCCGCTAAAAGATGATATCGTGCCCCCTTTACTACATCTTACCTTCAGTAATCTGGGCATCTGCTGATGACGACTGCTTTCACATTCAGATAAGCCAGCCACAATTCCTTTTCGAAGAAGATCCTCACGTTTAAACCTTGTCAAAGTTCATAACGTTGCAACTGCTAGCTGTATGATGCATTTGCATGTCAGATTTTCGTTATGCAAGGCCAGTGCAAGGCAAATAAGTGATCAGTCACATCTGTTTGGGATTCATGTTTATGTTGCCTCATAGTCACGAACAACAACAACACATGTCTCGTCATTTCCAATCAATGAACTGGTGATCGATAATCCTTATTCATGTAGAAATGATATCTGTCACCTACCATTAGGAAATAGACGTTGAACTATTGGTGAGTAGTCGAAACGTTTGTCCTAAACTGCTGTTTCAAACGGTTCAGTAAAGTATGATATAATATTTTGCTTTTCTGAAAATTAACTTCAACAACGAACATAAAACAAACTGTCCGTATTAATGTGAGCTTCCTTAACGTATACTTTCTAACAATTAACTTAGATAGGTCACGTTTATCAAAGCTATGCTTTGAAACCGGTCACTCATATCATATACGGCTCACATTAAGGAGGCCTTCGGTTTCCTCCAAAAATTAACCATTAAACCTTTGTATTTTTGACAGGCACATCAACCAAAATTGTGAAATGCGTAATTTCTCTTGGATTCAAATTACTAACGATTCTGAAACTGTCTAAAACAACCATAAGTGGCTTGACGGTTGCATAAGCTTTTAAGATTGTGCTACTCCACTTCATCAGAAAAAAACTTTTATCTAAGTTTTTCGGTTTACCAAGATAAGAAAACACTTCATACATTTATTCCTAATCTTACGTTTGTTGGTAGCTTTAATTAAAGGGATAACTATTTCGCCTTCAACAAGAAGGTAACGGTTATGATTAGTATTTACTGTCAGTAACCTGTGGTCATCTAGCTCGTCGTTTTTAATCAAATTATTCTGTGGGCATTGTTTCTTATGCAACTCATTACTGCATCCAATAGCTATGCATTTGACGAAAACCTTTTAATCCAACATAAGATTCTGAGTGGAACAGCCTGACTGTTTAGATGCTGTGATTTTTGGTCAGTTACTACTATCAGTGTCCAAGAGCAGACAGGCTTGTGGAACGCGCAGAACAAAATTTACTCAGCTTGTACGAGTTGATCAGTCAGTACACAAAGTGAATCTGACATGCGTCCTTCATTAGCTGAGCTTAGTGAATAAGCACTTCTTGTTGAAATCTGAAAGCAGTGTAAAAACAGTTCAGGCTGAAGCCGGTACCTATGGAATGAAAACAGTGGCTATTGACTGTACACTTATCGGAAAATATTAACTTATGATTGGAAAAGCGTTGACATGAGCACCGCTCTTGTTTTTGCAAGCTGATGAGGTATGCGTTACTTCTTTAGTAACCTGGCACATAATTCAAAGGTATACTTAGTAGTTCATCTGATATCTGTCATTAGGTTCGCATTTGAAAATCCAAATGTAGCAGTTGAGGATATTGTTGTGATTACCAAAAGTGTGTCTCAAGTTGACCGTCCAAAACTTGAGTTTTATTCAGCAAACCGATAATAACTCAGCAGGCTAGTCACAGTCGTCACGTGTCGTTGCTCTGCTATTGCCTGACCATATTAACACTTGGTGCAATCGCTGATAGCACCACCAAATTGAGTGGTTAGTGTTACCAAGTCCATCTGCAATAATGCTGGAAGGGCTGTTGTTAACAAAAACATTGATAGTAAACATTTTTGAAACATTCTGCAGGTTACTGGTTAACTTTACACTAGCTATTCTCAGACACAAACTAACAATGATAACAGAGTTTACTCAAGTGATTCATCATAGGGTTTGACAAATGATACAGTGTGTGGCTCACTAAGCTGATAAACTACTCTGGTGGCTTTACTCAAAGTTTGGATGTAAAAGGTTTTCTCATTGTTTTAATGTACTTTGTACTGCCCATAAACTTACTATCACAGAAGCATCCGCCTTACGTCTTTTGAACTGCTTAATATTTTTCCGGAAAGTTTTACCATGTTCTATCTTGCTTGAAGGCGAGGACTAATGATAAAAATAGATCATGAAAAGGATGAAACAGGCGGGTAAACCAATCAACACTACTCGTTCCTATTTTGATTCCGTTTACACAAAGTGGACAAGGTGGTTTTCTCGTTAACAACAATTTTCCCCCGAATTTTCAAGCCATAAGCGTCATCGTAATATTGCATTAACTTCGAATTGTACACTTACACTCATGTATAGTAAGCTCCCAGTGCAATTCCCGCTAGATAACGCACGATTAACTGTTGAGTAGAGGTGCGGTTTCATTGATGTATGATGGTAAAATAATGATTTGATTTTGTGGATATCTTTGTATATCTCTCAAATGTCACTACAAGTTGGTCTACAGAAAGTGTTATCAATGATGAAAAGTACCTGGCGGTAAATGTTAAAGTATTCACTTGCATTTTTCGTCCTCGTGATAGAAGATCCTCACTTAAGTTGAAGTGTTAAAAAATAGTTTTTCAATTTTAACAAAGTCTGACCTAGAAAATATACATTCAAAAAAATAATATGCGAGCCAATATTTAAAACCAACATCTGGTATTTCAAAAAATTGTAACTATTCCCTGATTAAACTCGTTCTTGCGTCAAGATATAGGAACTAATTGAGTAGTGTGGTTCTCACAAAATTCCTCATTAAGTGTTAGGGATATTCTGGGAATAACTAAATGGATGAATTTATTCGAGGGTTAGTTGATACAGTTCTGCATATAAGAGAGTAAATCAATTGGCATTATTTAAAGTACCACTTGAGGAATTCTTTGATTATGGTTTCAGTTTGAACAACATGTAACCAGTAGAAGACATATCTACTCATATCTTCCTTTTACGCCAGTTTGATCCCATGTTCACTTTTGTCGTTGTGAAACACCTGGACTTCTTTCCTCTAATCAATCTTATCTTTTCAGTGAAACGTCTAGCACTCAATGTCCATATATCCACGTTCGGTGAGACGTCGTTTTATAAGTCATTTTCCATCTCTTGTTGTAAAGATTTTAGGCTAACAGAAGCATCTTCCGATTTCAAGTTCACTGATTACTTATATACATTTACTCTGGTCGCGGCGATACTATGTAGTTATGAAATGGTTTAACACTTAACCGTCTCATCAGCCGAACACAATTGTCCTTCAGATTGAAAGTGTTTTAAGTGGTTATTCAAAGTGCTTTGCTAAGGCCGGAACCAAAAACGTTGTTTTAAAAAACTACTGTACCTTTCTCTCAGTTGAGTTGAAACTGGTTGTTGACAAAACCTTTTTCACCTTCCACCTTTCTGAGACTTACTTCCACTTATTCGTGGTACGTTTATTTTGTACGGTTCGTCAAATTCTTGTCGTATAGGCCCCGTAAGGCAGGAGGTATTTTCAACTGTCTGAAGGTTCCTTGTCCACTTATTTATATGCCTCATCGACCTGTATCCTTCCTTGTCAGATTCATGCTAATAAATATCAACCGACACCTGTATAAACTCAGATGAATGGCCAGAAGCCTTGTCTTCTAATCGGGTTCAAATTTTGCCCCGCCAAGTTTTCCTCTGCGGAAGTGTTTGTGATAAGTGAGGTAGTAAAAAATGATGCACATTGATCGTAGTATTTTTGAAGATCCAATCACCGTTAAAAATTTGTTGCATACATTCAATGTGGCATTCAATACTTATTTCCGTTTTAGTTTCAGCTTACTATCAAGTGAGCGTATGTTTTCTAAATTGGGTCACAGTTCAGCTTATTTGTTTTTTTGTCCCAATTATTCGAACGTACTCAACAGGTTCATAACTAATGAATGTATCGTCCAATCTGGGATTTGGATTCGCATTACTTTATCGAAGACATCAACCGTTGCCGGTCGATAGAGCAATTGGTTATTAAAATTTCTGCGTCAATCATCACTCACTATTTAAAGAAGCGGATAAACTGCTTTTTGTCCTAGATAAATTTTTATCTCCCAAACTTGTCCTCCTAGGATGTCTACTTTTAAGTGTGTTCACTATTCATAAGCTTATGATGGTGTTCGATTCAGAAGTTCAGACCTATCCTGTTCACCCTTACATTTAATCAGTTCAACATTGTTTTGAATAAATTGCCCACATCCCTACACAATTTCAAACCCTTTGGTACCGCGAATACTAATAGGCAAATTACCGCCGCTGTGTGTATTAACCATGGGGTTTTTTACGGATTAGCTTTAGTTCCTTTTTTTCACATGTTCAAAGTTAGTTGTTAAAGCATTCAACCTGAGATTGTTGTTACAGCCGGCACAATCATAACCACTGAAAGATATAAATCTTTAATCGGGTCACTGGCGTTGAGCATGATCATTTGGATTACTTGTCGTGAAAGATGAATGTCCACATTCGAAGAAATAAGTCACAGACTACAGCAGACCTACCATGAACAGTTTATTCTGAGACAGTGTTCTACGCTTTTATTCACCCTTGTTACTTGGTGACCCAGTCTTCAGAACTTTGGATAATCTACATTGATTCATTAATTCTGTGCACATCAAATGTAATGGGTGATGATTATGAGTTCATCACCCTTTGCTTCATTGTATAATTTTATACGGAGTATGTCTTGGTTGATTTACTTTGGTTACGGGTTTTCTTCATTGACTCCGAAGAACACTACTACGCTTGAATATTTTCCGCTAAATTCCCTTCACATTTATAGCAACATTAGGTAGCAAGCATTCTAATACAGCTTCGTTTACATCAATACAGACGCACTTTAACATAGAGCGTTTGAACGGATGCAGTTAGTTAGCATGGACCAGACATGCAAATTACTCGGTTCTCGTTATCGACTTGACGCCGGTCTCTGCACGTGCACCCGCTTTTCTGCATCCGGAGTAGAATACCGTTTTTTTAAGTTATCGATTATTACAAGTGCGCAGCCATACCTGTCTATTTCGCTTGGCCAGGAACCATGTTTGGAGCACTGCACATAAAACAAACCTGCTTTGAGGTGGTTTCTTTCTTCTGGACCATTACTTCATATTATTCACATCAGGTTTTCACATTTAGTGAAGCTTACCTCGACGAACACTTCTTCACGTGCTACCATGTCTGACAAAGTATATATTTAACCCACCACTAAACATTCAAAAGAATACAATTTCAGATCTGAATGCACCTATATGTTGTTAGCTTTGCGACATATTCACCCAGGGTAATTCCATAAATATTCTGTGGGCTTAGTGTCCGACGAACTAACAGGTTAGGCCGAGTGGAATAAGGCATTTTGAACTTGCGTATATATCATTGATGTTATCATTTCGAAATATCAGGCTACTTGGGCTAATCAAATCGAATTACAGTAAGATCTCATGGTTTAGGACATTGACGTTATGCGCAAAAAAATAAATTCACTTCGTCGCTCACATTTAGTTCAGCACTGCCACAGTCAAGGTCCTGTAGAGGGATTACGATCAAACGATCTAAATTTTTCTGTTTGTCAGTGTTTGTGTCGAGAATCATGGAAATATGTGGCGAGTGAACTACCCGCATCTGTCAAAGTTCACTTGAGAAGCCACCACGGAAAAGCGAAGTTACCCTGGATGAGAAGGACAATCAGCCTGCAAACTTGAGTGGAAATACGGTCAGTCAGAGGGAAGGCAATGTGTTCGATGTATTTGTATCTTGACGAACTACGTAGCGACGAGTCCACTGTTCTTTAGTTGTGTGTCTAGCCTTATGATGTTTTGCTCGGTTGTACTAAGCGCTGAACAGACTTCAGGTGAACCATCCATTTGGCAGAAGATGTAAAATCTTGTTTAAAATATATCAAATCGGTTTAAATGGAATTCTGGCAAACAATCATTTCTAACGTCTTCTGACGTGACACGAATTTGCGAGTGCAATAGACTGTAGGCAGCACCGCAATCTAGACACATTTGAGGGGAAATTGCAAGGCAAGCGCGAACAGCTGTAAGCTTACAAATCATGACAGTACTGTCCCAGCAGTAAACAGCTGGATAAAATTAGTGATTGCGTACCTGAAAGTAAACTCCAAATCGCCGTTTTGTAGGAGACCTTATACCGTTTCGATCACCAACTGCAGCACGCCTCACTTGACAAATAGATTTCCTGGCCTGATCGGAGGACGGTAAAAACTAACAAAAGATCACTGACCGTCTGGTCTGACTGGCAGACCGACTGTGTACAGAACTGACGAATGTTTGGAAAAGAAGGAAATTTCATTTTTGACCTAAATAAACTTCATCGGCGTTTCGTGTGTACTTACCATTCCTTTCAAATCGTAGTCACTAACAGTTACACAAATGCCTAAAAGATCAGTAACATTGACATTTGACAGATGTGCTGTACATGGACCAAACGAAATGCTACATGCATGTAAATATATATATATATGTTTGCTACCTGAGTAAAGATGTCTACATTGCAGATTGTGGTGGACGAATGTTTTTGACAGTTCATCACCAGGTCAATATACGTAAATACAATTAAAGAACAGACCACGTCTATTTTAAACACACTTAATATCAAAACAAGCTGACGCTTATAAGACTAAACAAAAATATCATCGTTCGATATTCTGGAGTTCGCGTCCCGTTATCTGGTTGAATTGTCTAAGTGAACATGAGTGAGAGGGGCTTGGACACAACTCAACGTTAGAGATGTTTTACGGCCATAACAAACTGCCTTCTTGAAAGAAACACTCGGTTACATGGCCTGAATGTAACCAGTTCAGCCGCTAACCAAAAGCACCATTTGACTGCCTCCGGCTGACTGAATGTGACTATCGTATACAGTCTGAAATGCTTCCGAAAATTCTACTTGGTGGTTGCTGGCAGCAAGATCTTACGAGGCTATGCCAATGAAAGAATGTGTGCCTGTTGCTACAATAAATGCAGTCTAGAGTCCGTTTTCTAAACGTACTCGGTCATACGAGTGCAGCATATAAGAAGGCGCACAAAGTTTGACTAAACGTGGAGAAGTAGCGTGTCGTTCAGACCAGTTCTGAGCATGGGTCTGAAAGTGAACCAACAGCAAAGTGTGCTTTAGTGAAACGTAAGCTCAACTGTTCGGCAGCTATGTCTTCCTCGAACAGGAATGAGACGGATACGGTTTTCTTTCTAACATCAGGAATGACCTGCCTAGTTGACCTGAAAATCAGGTTTAATATAAGGAACCTGTCTGAGTGGTCATTGGTGGAAAAATGAAGTGTGACCCCCAGCATGACCTCTGGGCAAATATTTATGACGCAAGATAGGATAGAGTTAACAAGCTTGTTATTCTGTTTCAGGGGAACAAAAACTGTGTAAGCTATTACATAAGGAAATCTGCGTCGCTTTGAGAAATTTGTCGCAACCTAGGGATTGATGCGTGCGAGATTTCGAACAGCTGGACACCTTATTTTGTTACGTAGTACTTTTTGCAAAAGTATCGATATCTTAAAAAATTATCGAAAACGCGTTCATTATTTCCCGTGTTTTCCAACTACGAGGGGATTTTTGTGCTACGTCTGAAACAACTGAATGGTGGATAGTATTGTGAGACTGCTTTGCTCATTATCATTATAGAATGATACGGTTTCGACCTGATTTTTGGGTAACAAAATATAGCGAATATCTAAAGTATTTGCAGTTATTAACCTCACCCATAACTAACGCAAGTTTTTAATTCGAAGTACGTCTCATGCTCTCAGTAGCAGTTCACACACATTGCCTCCCTAGATATCACACCACTGTTTACTAAATTAACTGTAAGTAAAACAGTGCAACTTTCATGCATATACAAGGGCTGTAGTGAAATATATCCATCAATCTCGTTATCATAGGGTGAATATTCACCATACTTATACACTTCAGATGTTCAGCAAAACTTTCTTGGAGAAGGTTCCACTCAACTGAAGTGAGTGAATATTGGGTCTTTCTAGATGCAGTTGTTCTTAATATTTTTGCAACCAAAATGTCACCAAAACGCGAGCCTCATCAGAGGTATGTAAACGATATTTTGGTGAGCGCCGAACGTCAGCAACAAATCGACACCTTTATACATAACCAAAGTTGAAGTGTCATCAAGAGAATCTGCGCAAATTACGGTGGATTTAGAAGAAGAGCATTGTTTGCCCCTTCTAGAAATGGCAGTTCAGCACCACGAGGTGATGCGATCGTCCCAAACTACAGTGACAAACACTAATTACGGTACGGTAATCTTGTTTAGGTCTGACGCAAACAGAGTTTAGTGTTTTGCCCAGCGAAAACAGGTGAGGCCTTCTTCCGAACACAGTGAACCCAAAATTGTAGTATCCTGAGGACGCATCAACAGAAAGCAGATTGCGCGAATACTCACCAAACTATAAAATAGTAACCACCCCACCCATTTCGAAAAACCAAACGTAACATTAGTCAAACTTTGTTCAGCTATGACAGTTATATTTGTCTAATCCTGTAAAGACGATTGGTTTCTATTATTCTGCAAGTTTTCTTGACGGCTAAGACAGTTATATCTTTGATGCCACTAGAGTACTAGTGTCCATCGTCGGGGTCCACTTACTTGCCCCCATCCCCTCTCACTGCATCTAACAATACTGCTGTGAGCGCATTTCCATCGGCGTGGAAATAGTCAAGTAGTCCAGATGACGGAATACATGCTTGGGTGGTTGTACAATCACGCCACTCAACCGGTTACAATTTGTATGAACGAAGTCAAGAATTATCCTCAAGACCTGCACAGTGTGTGGTACCCTGTCTGCTGAAAATAAAACGCAATAACACCTGTTATTCGTTGATATTAATTGTTTTCTCATGAGGAAATGAAGGTTCTTCGGAGATGACTGCTATAAGACGAATAAACCGTTTGTTACACGTCTAGAAAGAACTATTCAATGACAGCTCTATCATCGGAGCGTGCGTTGACTGTTCCTTGTAAGAGCAGTCAAGTCTTAGTGACAACTTGACTTTCACCTCGTAATTTTATTCCCTCAGTGACTATTTCCTGTGCTGTACCGAAATCTATTCTAGCATCGGTCGTGCACTACACCAGGGATAGCTTATGGTTTGGAATTCAGAAAAGTAGATTATGAGTAATTTCCCAAATGGCTCACTTCCATGGATAAAGTCTGTTATATAGGTAGTTCGTGAACAATTATGTGTGGTGAAGAAACATTTAGCTGAGCGCTCAAAGACGATTGTACTGGGTGGTCACTCCCAGATCATGCAGCATGAGGAATCGGTAAAGCAACTCCCCAAGAAAATCAGTACACGACGCCTCGTAGGAAACAACGGAGCTAAAAGTTCTGTTTAAAAGATTAATCACAGAGCCAGTTTTAATTAAGAAAGGTACAATACATACCCCGCTTCATATGAAGACTTCTGGTTGCACATGATGGAGACCGTAATTATATTTATGTCCTATCTCTCTGCCAGTGTGTGAAGTGATTGATAAAAGACAGTGCTTACGCCTGGAGAAACTGTAATTACCAACCTTCACTTGAATAAAGTAATGTTTTATCTATCAAAATAAATATGCATACTTTAGAATTGAATAGTCGGCATATTTGATAACAGTTCCTTCATTTAAAATATTCGACCGGCACACTCAGAACTTTGCCTTGCTGGAGTAAAGTGAAGGATTAAAATACATAATAAAGCTATTAAGATTACATTAACCACAGTATACTCAACGAGAGCATACCTTCTGACACCAACCAATTATTTTACATAATGGTTGTGATTAGGAGGATGAGTCGCCTCAAGGATTATTTCGCAACTATCAATAAACCCGGGGTGAACTCAGTAGAACATACTTCAAAAGACGACGCCGTATGCCGAGTCACTATGGTGAACCTGTGTTTCGGAATGATGAGGCTAACAGGTAAATTGGCAACATGATTTTAAGGTAGGGAAACCTGTTGAGAATGAGAGTGGTGACCCAATTATTCCGTCAAATGCAACCGCTGATTCTATTTATTCCAATTCACTTAGAGTACTTGATGTCTTCAGTATTTTAAGAGTAAAAGGTACATACTATAATAAGGCTCGAAAAAGTGTCAGCTGCTTTACATGACGTACAATTTTTTGCTGAAATGTCGTGTGTACACTATACTGACTAATTCGGTGTCATTAACTTTAGGATTAATGCGTGCATCGTACAAGGACGTTTAAACATGACGATTTTGGCCAGACATCTGATGAAATATCTATATCACAGTAGACCATTTTACAAGATTTTGGACAGGAAATTAGTTACTAGTTCACTCTTGATCTACATTATAAAACTGGTGTCATTTTCGGGTATCATGTTAACACCTTGAAGGACTGAGTTGCAACTCGGTAAGTTTGTACGTCTGCAAATTTTTATCTCAAAAATTAACACTTGGGTGGATACTAAGCTGTTTTCTGTCACAGTTTAATCAAATAATTCGACGTAGTATGGTTTACGTTAAAACATTAAGACAGAATAAGTAGTAGACAAAACACCGGGTAGAAATCTATCATGTCTTTCACTTAGTCCGTTTTCCAGACTCCATGGACATAGTTACTACATTGAATTGGCTATTGAAATAAGAATTTTTTCACAAAATATATAGGACTGTTCGACAGACATCGTCATTCGGCCTGGTTTGCTGCCCAGTTCAACAAACTTGGAGGTCCTTCTGTTGAAAACACTGAACTCAGTATCAAGCCCTTTTTTATCTACATTACTCAAAGTACTGCATTTTTGTTAGTTGAGTCATCATGACAGTGGATGTGGATAAAAGAAGCTGTGTGCAAACCTACCGCTAGCTTTCGTTATCACAAATATAGTGTCATGTTACGTATGCTGACTGATTGTGACTTCGTCTGTTAAGCACCACATGCGTGGCTCTGACAGCAAACCTTAGTCTCAAAAGTATGAACAAGCCGTCGGGATAAACTTGAACTTACTTTTGCAAAGCAGATCTTTGTAGCCATGTGCATATGTAAGCAAAATTATACAAAAAATATATGGATGTAAGCAAGCAGCTTTCGGCCACCACTAATGTTTCTGACGTGGAAGTAGCACTAGTAGATGGTCACCTTTTTACAAGCAAACTGGCTCAAGTCGACCCGTGCTGAACGTATGCAGTATTTCGACGTAGTTATCGTTGCTTACTTATCCGTGGTGATTAATTAGAACCCTAGTGAATATTTGAAACAACTGGTTCCCTCGAGCAGTTTGAACAAAGCAGATAGAACATGAAAACTGGTAGATGCAAGCATTTCGTATTGACTCAT
>QNGE01003834.1:0-11186 GCA_008508345.1 Paragonimus westermani | reverse complement strand
ACCTTCCATAGGTGAGAAGTCATAGAATGTTTGTGAATGTATTCAACCCACAATCTTCCGACTTTGTCACTTCGTAGAGTACATTGTTGTAGACGACAGTCCTAAGACCACGGCAAATGGTACATATTGAGTGCAACAACGCTTCTTCCATAGTTATTGTTGATGTTGACGAATAAATGTCAGGTATGAGTATTCATGTACAATGTACATAAAAACCTATGAACAATCCGAGCATTTGCCGAAAAAACACTGGTAGTTAGAAAAGAGGACGAATGTATTGCTTCAACGTGAAGATGTCGATCGCCCTTGCTCCATGAGACGTGGGAACACGTTCTACTGACTGATGACAACACTTCAAATACTACTCAGAGACTCCAGTTTGTTGACACTTTTGTTCGGTGTACAGTGAATGGATAGTATGCTCTATAGACCGTATACGAATATCCATTGATGAGGAAGGGAATGGGCAGCGTTGGTCAACCTCGAACCGCCGTATCAAAAGTGAACTGGAAAACGCGCAGTTTCCATTGGTAACATACCACATTCCTATATGTCCACTGGTAGAATAGTCATTTAATCAAATGGGACTGAACCACTTACTACAGTAATTTCGCAGACAACTAGGTAATAACCAGGCGCGTAATCTTTTCTGAACAGTGCTCAGTCACCGGGTTGAAAATTCGTTGAATTCAGTGCACCAAAGATTGTACGGAGAGTTTGGCCGGTCAGTACTTATTTTGATCTAAAGTTGTTTGATTAAAGTTGCGTATGCTCAATTGTGAGTGTTTCATCAGTGGCATAGATTGTCACCTAATGTAAGGCAACACAGTTTACGCATGTTCTGGAAAGAGTGAATTGGTATCCTTAGATTACAATGAGTTACGTCGGGAAACCTGTGGAGTATGACAGCACCAACACCATGCGCGGAAGCATCAGCAGCCACAACTATCTGTAGTTTGGGGTTGTGGTGAGTCAATAAGAGATTGGAGCTGAGCACCGACTTCAGTTGAGAAAATGAAGATTCACATTCGCTCGACCAATTCCATGGAACATCTTTCTCTAGCAGTTTGTTCAGCGGTGGCCTGATATTATGGAGGGATGGAAGAAATGCCGAATAATAACTAATTAGGCCCAGAAATGAACGAATGGAACTCACGTCTGTAGGGGCCGGCATTCTTTGGATAGCTTGGATATTCTCCGGATCTGGGTGTCGACCATCAGCATCGAAGATAAATCAGAGGAACTTGACGGATTGTAGAAAGAAGTTGCATTTCTTCGGTCGAAGACGGAAGCCACTATGCTGGATACGTTGTAGTTCTTCTGTGGTTCGTTCGCGCAGTTACTCTGGAGTTACACCGATGATACGCACGTCTTCTAGATACACTGCCACACCTGGAATGCCAGCCAAAAGTGTGTCCATCAGCTGCTGGAAGATTGATGGAGCGGTCTTAATGCCAAAAGGAAGACGGTTATATTGAACTAAGCCGCGTTGAGTGTTAGTGTTGAGTAACTCACGTGATTCCGGAGCAACCCTCACTTGAAGGTAGACCTCTACGAGGTCCAGTTTAGCAAAAACATTTCCTCCATTTAAGGCTGTGAACAAATCATCCGGTGTCGGCATAGGGTAGTGGTGTGTGTGGAGCCCAGCGTTCAGGCCAGTTGAGAAATCAACTCCGCTTGGCTTCTTGACAACCACAATGGGGGCCACCCATGCCGAATAAGACACCGGTATCAAAAAACCTTCACGTTCGAGTCGTTGTAGTTCAGCATCAACGTCTGGCAAGGATGCGTACGGAACCGGTCGTTTCGGACGGAAGACTGGTGTAGAACCAGGATGCAGTTGTAAACTAGCTGGTGCTGCTGTGTAGTGTCCAAGACCGCGTTTGAAAAGCGATTCAAATTGTTTGCAATATTGCAAGACTGTTGATCGGACAAAGCGTGACTCATGTGGATACAGATTTTGTTGATGGGAGTGTCCGCCAACCCCAATCGATCAAACCAGTCGAGGCCAAGTAAGTTGAGTTTTGATGTTTTCCCGAAGCAGGATCCGTGAAACGTTTTACCGAGGAATGAAACGCAGCAATGCAGCTGACCCGTGAGTGAAACGTGACCACCACATGCATTGATGGCGATCTGTTGGGCCTCTTGTACCGGAGGTTGCCCGATCGTGTGCCAGAGTTTCTCCGGAATGATAGTTATGTCAGATGTAGTGTCTAACGGTAACCGGACTGGCTGACCATTGATATGAAGGGTTACGAACTTACGTTGGCTTGGGGCGTTGACTTGGAAGACTGTCATCAAGGTCTTTTTGTTGCCAACTGTTGTGGATCGTGACTTAGATCGCGACTTCGATCTGGAGCTTGAACCAGCAAGTGTACGTTGTTGATCTGAATGACAATATTCTTCTTTATGGCCGAATGAATTGCATTGCCGACATCTGTGTTGTTTGAATGGGCAGAACCTGACGAAGTGCCAGGCCCCACAGTGCCAACATGCTGCCGGAGGCTTCTTCCCAGTTTTCGGGCCAGATGGTGTATTGTGTGATGGGCCGTGGTTGCGTAATTTGACAGTAGGAGGATCTTGAACCGCATGAACTTCGGTACCACCTTGGCCCCCAGACTGGACCGGAGTGGTGTCATGCTTCAAGTTTGCCAGTCGTTGGTACTCTGCTGTCATGTCGTTCAAGGTGAGATTGGGTTCCTGTTCCGAACAGTTCAGCAACCGGGTGCGTATATCAGCAAACCTTAGAGATTGGAGACTGCATATCAGCATCAGCGACCTGAATTGATCGTCCNCCTGAACGCGGCAAGCGCTCTACCAGCTGAGCTACGAATCCACACCGAGAGCTCGGAAATTTCACATTTGGACCTGTAAGGAGACTTCACCATTCTTCATGTTCTGTCGTGTTATCCCTGAGTGATGCATTCAGTGACCCCTGCATTACCGTGGGCATGAATAGAAGAAAGACGACTGGTTCATAGTTTGCTGTGTTTTCCTTGAGTTCAAATTTATACAACCACCACGTGCAATCGACAGCAACTTTCGTATTCCTCTAGAATAACCGGTCAATTTCTATTGTATGAGATCACTAGCGTTGAGTCCAGCTTTTGTTGGGATTCGTCAGCAGTTTGTTTTTGTCTAAATTAAGTCAGTAAAACTCCCCAGCTACTTGTTGGTGACCAGAATATTTTTCAGAAAGTTTAGTGATTGACGTTTACATCATCTCAACCAAAACTCCTCTCCTATTGGTTGGATTTTCGTAGACGCTGAACCGGAAAGAAGATGAAAAGCATGTCGTTAATAGTTTTTGATAACTCGGGTGAAAAGCATTAGGGCGGAACGAGCTGCGTTTCAATAATTTCTTCTAGTTGATTCTTACTTGTGACATGTGGGTTTGCTACGGGTAATTCGGTCGTGCCTAATGTGAAGCCAATGACGCAGTGGTTATCACGGTTACCTCATGATTGGAATGTCCGCAGTTCAAATCCCGGTCGTGGCAAGGATATGCACTAATGATGAGCTCTAATGAGAGCGAAACTCGAGTCTAGTGTTTCTTTTCGAAAGAGGCTGGCTGGAAAGTCTATCTGAATGCGGAGGCTGCGATGAAATGTGTGATGGCCAATTTGAAAATCAGGGCGTCATATTGATTTTTGTCTTATTCTTCTCAATCCGATCCAAAGTATTTGAATAGCAACACTGTTGATCGGTCACGCGGAACCTATTCACCAGCCAGACAGTTCGGCGCATTAAATGCCGTAGCACACAAACCTGTGGTATTCACCGTTGTTATTTAGCTTTATATGTTGGTGTTCAACCTTGTCCTAACTATTCGACCGTGACCAGTTATTTAGGGCTCTTTTCAAATATGCTGATTGTACGTTGTAACATTTTTGACCCAACGATTAACTCTGGTTATATTTACAAAGAATTTTTATTATTCTCTAAATGAAATAATTGCACATTCCTCAATGCAATAGGTACAGATGGTCTGATTGATCGCATTGGCATCTGTTGGGCAGCATGTGTGCAGACATCTGGAACTACAGTCGGAAGCGTCTATACACTAACAAATTGTTGGATCCGTCGCCTGGTAAATTATGGATGGGTTTCTTTAGCAATACCACACCCATATGTAAACAGAAATGTTCAGATTGGTACAAGATTTACAGCAAAGTTCACTTTCGATCTACATTGGCGTTAGGCCGTAATAAAGCCTGATAATATATAAGTGACTCTCTGGAAAATTTACTATGACTGGTTTTTTTCAATATAAATTTGATGGTATCATGTAGGTCACTGTTACGCTATTTATAATGTGATTAGGTTATTTGATTACAACTGTTCACAGACGTTTACACTTGCGAGCGGAGATATGTAGGTGGTGGATGCACATGTTCTAACCTCAACGAATGAATAAATGTTCCTCACAAAAGACTGCCGTAGTTTCATTTCTAGACAAGATATACAACAATATTGATATGCGGTACCAACAACCTCCATCTTAGTCAGAAGAAAAATTGGTCCAGGGGAAGGTTACATGAGTTTCTGATGAATGAAAAAGTTAACTTGCACAGAGGGCCAAGATAGAAATGTGTCTGTAATGGTACATCTTGATGACTTGACAAACGTTTTTCCCTTTAACAACCAATGGGATGAAATAAATGATAGTTGAACAAATGGATTTACTGTTTGTAATATTCAGTACTTAGGTAACGCTGTTGAATCATCATAACACCACCAAGCAACTTCGGTAGTTATGAAACCAAACAAAATTTCACTTACTCCAGACGCACCATTCTAAATAATCTATGTTTACTTGCATCCCGTCGACAGCTAAGGGCCTATGGTAGTGCGTATAGTTCCAACTGGTGAATAACCAGGTTGTCCAACTCTCCTCTTATTCAACTTTACAGAGAGCGTGGTTCTAGAATGCGTCTTAGGTTGTAAATGTGGTGGTATATGACAGTTTCTAGCAATTCCAGTTTGAGACTATGAATAAGCAGACGACACGACTGTTTTAAGCGAGAATTGGGTGGTAGACCAGCATATGGTTGACATATTAGATGCCACCATTAACCACAGTGGTATGACATTTTTACGTTGACTATGCAAGATACTATCAAAAGATTAGCTGGACTGTGAGTTTGCTGTCATCCTTGGAAGTTAGCCAATAAAGACAGTCCAGTTAGTGCTACTTTGAAGTTTCATTTACACTAGCAAGATGTCGAATGGATTCACAAACTATATAGCTGATACTTCTGTGATGCTCGCCAGATTGCGTCCTCTCCGTCGTCCGTGTGATCTCAGCTTTTCTGTGATAAACAGAGAGCAGTATTGGTTAACGGCTACGAAGCATGTTCCATCCACTTACAAAAAGCCTAAATCGCACAATTTCGGTCAACGGTGTCTCGGAAGAATTAGCGACCTATGGGGAGCACTGTATCAGCAGTGACAAAGTTTACCGGTGTCCACAGAAAGGTCAGATTCAGTCGATCCCAGATATCAGCGATGCCGTCCTGCATGCTGTGTTGGCTTGAAAATGCCATGTGAATGCTAGCTCACTGTTGACCATGTTGTGTCTTCTTGTTAAACGGTCGGTCAGGCTTCAGTCCACAGCCTGGCAGTCAACGCACGACCTGGTTTAGGGGCACCGATGCAGTTAAAATAAAGCTTATTGTGAAAAAGCATTTCCGGCTATATTATCGGGGATCAACGCAAAATAAGTGCGTTTAGTTGAGCACACTGTCTGAGGTGACAAGGATTAGATGTCAGCGGCACTGGTTTTGTTAGTCTCTATGTGAACTGGTTTATCGTCGTCCCCTGTATAGATTTCCTTCCTACCTTACACAGTACCTTTCCGTTTTCCTCTTTCTCAAATATTCTGCAAACCTCACCATTCAATGCAGTCATCTGCGCAATATTTATATGTATATAAATATATACCAAATTTAGATAGGAGTAAATCTGATTCGTTTGGTTCGTTTTCACTTTCAGGAAGCTAGAATTGGGATATACTCCCAAAGACTTCCTATCGCTTCATCAACTCCTTTTGTCTTCAGTGTCTAGTTATTTGCTGTGGACAGGGGTGATACAATTCCAGCATTTAGACTCCGAGTTTGATAAATCTAGAATCGGATGTATTTCATGATTTTAGCATCAGTCCTAGTAATGACAATATGCTGATCATGGACGAACGTAAAGTATATATAACCCCCATTAATACTACAGAAGGTCATCTAGTTCAGAAAATTACCAGATTATAGTGATTTATCGCGCAAAACTCGGCTAGCCATAATCTTCACTCAATATCGGCGTTCAGCAACGCGTGCTATCTCAAATTACAGTGAGGCTGGCGGATGGCGTATCTTAGTGTGCATTAGTTTCTTGTATTTGTGTGCGACATGGGATTTGATATATGTCAGGTGGAGTCGGGTTGCTTACTTTAGTAAGATATCCCTCGGCCTGATTTTATGGAATCTCCATGTAACATTTACTGTGGTGAGCTGGGTCACTTAACAAATGTGAAATTATCACCGTCCATATGAAACATTTAACGTAGTCGTTCGCGATAGCGCTTGATAAATGAAACGCATATAGAAGACGACCGAACAAACAGCACCGATTAGAAAGTGGCTTGTCATATTAACCCGAAAAACTTGAGGATGGAATAGCGGCTGTAGTTCGGAATGCCGGTGGAGTAATGGAAAACATATTATGCTCGGTGTGCATACTTAACAATGTAAAAGATTAGGCCACCGGAAAAGGTGTCAGCGAAATTCTGAGACATTTGGAAGCCTAGTTAATATGAAACAACTTAAATATTACACATATGAAGTATGTTGTGTATTACAGAACTGCTGACCTTGAACATGATTTGTTCTCTGATTGGAAGTTAAGTACCAACAAGTGTTCATAACGTAGGAACAGTGCTTGACTTTGTGGTTAGACAATTGCGTTGATGATCCTGTTCTGCTGTTCGAATGTCGCCGATGCTCATCAGATGATCACATATTCTTTTACAAGTATATACTTCTTACCCGAGTGAGAGAATAACGATAAAATTATGTCACAATTATAAGTTACGTAGCGACCGCGCACTAGTGAGGCGGCTATGGTGAAGTGTGATAGAGGCAGTCGAACGATGGACGTCATGAGTGCCTGTGAAAGTGCCCTGGAAAACAGCTCGTCCAATGTTTGGAATTTACGGAAGTCAATCAATAGGATCGTGTTAATTGTGCAAAAGACAACCGATAGTTTCCTTTTGCATCATCTCAGTTCGTTTGGGCGCCGCAGTAAATTAAAAATGCCATTTCCCCAGTTTCGATAACTTTTCAACCCACACTGTCCGACCAATACTAATGACCGCCTTGAATACTGTGACGCACAGTTACTACACAGCCAACCTCTACATAACTCATACAAACTGCTGGTTGGTTTTGTGCTGTAACCGTCGAACAAAACTGTTTCACATCCTAACCTGCGAAAAACTGGTGGGATCCATTAAGAATATCCTTCTGATGCATGACACTTTGGAGTGAAATTTAGGCAGCTTATCAGATGCATCGACTTATTTGAGACTCCAGCTTAAGCAGTTATGCATAGGACTCGCAGCCCTTTATTACCACGTTACAAAGTGGGATTTACTCGGTCAGAGTAGGGAACAGCAATAAATATCAGGAATCAGGCCAAATAAAAATGAGCACCACACAAGAGAAAAGTGGATGTTGATCTGATTTCAACATCAGATAACTGGTTCCTCGTTTATACGTCAAACTGGTCAGTTTGGCCACTTCCTTCGTACACTGTGATATGCTTAGCACAGTGTGAGGCAATAAGTACACATGATTGGCAAAACACAGCGGAAAAGAATGTCAGTGTTACACTATGCATGTGAGAAAATAACTTGTTATCACGTAAGGGATGATGTGCTTTAAGGCGTACAAATGTTCCACTGATGTATTTATCAGTTAACTGACCGATTTCACGATGTATGTTTCGCAGATACCCTGGGGTGGGCTAACCTACTATCCGCAGCCCAATAGCCTCGTATTCGTGGTTACCCAAAAACCTGAGACGACTGTCCAGGTCAGAAGCAAACAGTTCTGCTACATCAGGTACACCTTCAGCAGAATCAACAGGGACAGGTCAAACGTAATATAAATATGAAAACTGACACATGCGGCAGATTGGCATCAGTTGTGAAACATCTGAGGAAGTTAAATCGGTCAGGTCTGTTGTATACGTTTTATTCTGCTATTTTTCGACCCTGTTCAGCAGTTTGCGGAGGAGAATTTTGTGAATAAGGCTACCGGGAATAGTCGCATAACACATTGAGACTTACGCCCTGGATCATAAATCTTCTCTACCTGCAATATTTCGCATACTTCCAGGAAAAATTCTAATCTGAATTTGATATACTTCATATGGAATCAGGTAAAGAGTTGGCTANCTTGGACTTCGCAAGCACCTTTACCAGCTTAAGCTGCTGCTCCAATAACAATTCCAACTTGGGTGGGTCCACAATAAACCAACAAACGTCGCCAAAAGTTCCCAGTATTTTTCTGTTTGAGGCTATAGCTGTCCATAGTTCCGTTGACTGGATACAGTTTTGCGAATCATCCACACTGGATGACGAACTAACGCGCGATTCACATTGGATAAGTCGGATTGTCTAACTTCAATGCTTCCTCTTCTATCACAAATGTACCCCTTATAATATTAAAAGATTTAATCTCGACTGGTTTCTCCACACAGGTAATAAACTGAGGTCATGAGGGATGCAGATTGTTCTTCATACATGTCATAAATTTTGCTGCTTAACTTGACCTATTAGGTAATTTTAGCTCAATCCGCACAATTGCAAATGATCCCGTCTTTTTAGAGAAATTTCTGTAAGTACTTCTAGACAAAACGTGTGGTAGGTTTTCCTCGAAAAACACCTCACTTGTTGGTTTAATCACAGTGAACTTACTGGCAATATACTCCTGCGAAAACCTTTCAATTTCGTCAGCACATTCTGTGTACAAGATAGTTTTACTCCCCTCTCACTTGGCTAACAGTTAGACGATGTAACTTTTTTGTTTCAGCCAAATCGCAGCACGTACCATTGTATCCCATTACACATTTATTCTGCATATGAAATGCATTTACATTCTCCTTCCGTTTTCCATTCAGTTTTAAAAAACAATTGTACCATGTCTGTACAGCAGTTTAGCAAACTTTCATCTAAATTCAACGGAAAAAGATGTAAACGTTCAACACTGTTATGGCTAATGGTCAATTGAGTTACCCCTTTCAACCAAACTCAGTGTGATATCAATTACACAAGTAAGATGTAATCTCAAGCAATGTACTGATTAGTGGACAAAAGTCTAAAAATGAATATTCATTGTAGAGAACCACTTTTTTCTGAGAAAATCAGTTGGTTTATGTCGTGAATTCTTCCTTTCCATGAACGCAGTAAAATGACTGTAATTTCCTCATGGTGAACTAGTATAAACAAATCGTAGACACTAATTATTTGTTGTGAACATATCTGACTTCACAGTCGTAAGACCAAAGTTCGACTACGGACTTTTAAATAACATTGATTCGCCAGTGAGTTAATTGCTTAATCACATGGTGCAGAATAGTACCCATGAATTCACCCGTCTATTTACAGAATGTTTCGCAATGATCGAATGTTTTCGGAGAAAACTATGTCTCAGTAATTTGTTCAATTTGCGATAACAACCTATCAGCCGCAACTAAAAACTTTGATGCCAATCAAAAATTACTTTATATACATCACACACAAAGATCACTGTTCACTGTCAGTTCGTGCAGTCTTATTTCTCTTAGTATGCTTGACATTAACAGCGGTGCCGGTTCAAGTTTTATGGCTATGAACCCAATCAATGTGATCTGATTACATCTCCTACTGGTCTGAACAATTACAGCTCAGGACATCTAGATCTTTGACACGATTTTTGGCCACAGACTATTTGCAGAAGATGTACGTCACAACCTTCCGAATGGAATACAATCTTCTGCGCGTGTGTAATTTATAGACTGAAGTCAGAAAAACAATGTTATTTTAACTTGGGACATCCCCCATCAAAATAGATTAATTAGAAAAGGTTTTACAGCTCTCATCTTTGACCACCACAGTGCGCACGCGCAAATACGCGACCAGAAAAACGACCTCATTGTCAAGAATTCAACTCCACAGTAGTGCCATATATCCCAACACCTCAGTATGCTTGCTTGTCCGATATGACAGATGTTTCTGATGGACTTAGTTCGGAAGCACCGACCGGACTGTCTAGCAGGCGCATACCGAAATAAACTAACCAGGCTCTCGTGATATTGGACAAAGTTGTTAAGGTATGGTTCCTCTGAGAAAAACAAGTCCGTTGGTAGTATACGGTTTCCTAAATAAATGAACGACTTATCCAATATGTTGAACAGAGCTGAAACACCGTCTCTCATCTCGTTAGGTTACTCGTGACAACATCTATGAATGTACCTAGATCATTCTCTGCTCACTTTATCATTAAGATTAATGGCCACTTACATTTATCCACAGCCAAAACACCCTCATAAAAATTGATAACATCCCCGGTGACTTTCCAATCTTCACGGTGTGTCTACAGTCATTGCTAAAAGTCTACAATAAGTGAATCATTAGCCCCCTTAATTTACTTTCGTGTTTGAAAAAAATAATACGCCATACCTTCGGTAATCGAATCTGGACCAGGATCTCAACTTTTGCTGGGTGATTTCCTCCGAGAATTACAGACAGCATGTTTTTTATTTTCACGTTTTATTGTGTGTTCCACTCAATGTTAATCGGTGAGCTTCACGTCTGTCACACTTAGATAAATTTGGTCATCCTCCTCTACTGTCTTTCAGTGGTGATAAATCTTCTAAGCCCCTACGAACATTTCGGATATGACCCCGAATTCGGTTATCGATGCTGCTATACTAAGCTTTATTTAGATGTCCAATAGTGAAAAATCTTGACTTCGGTTGGAGGTGCACCAGCGATTGGAACAGCGCTTCAAGTGCATCATGCATTTTACAAGGTGGGCTCCGGAGTTCTGCAGGGATCACAGACAATTTGGATCTGGGTTCAGATGATCATCTGTTCCACCGTCATACGGAAATCAATAAGTAATTCATGCAATTGCCTGTCCAAGCCCACA
>QNGE01003833.1:44749-74375 GCA_008508345.1 Paragonimus westermani | reverse complement strand
AGTTTTCCTCCTCGGTTCTCATATGAATACATTTGTGGAGACCATCAATGATAGCGAAATTAGTCACGCAGAATTTTATCCAAGTTCATTCTTGTTGCTTCCTCATTGGTCACAAACACGAAACCGTACTCTATCCCAAGATTGACGTATTTCATCCCGAAACCTCACACCAATCACATGCCGAGCGTATTTCATCCCGAACCTGCCGTAAATTATCCCCAAATAAATCCTAGTGTGTGCTAGCAGCTAGGATTCATATGTATATGAACGGTTCGCTATGTTTTAAGAATAACTTACCCGGAATAAATATATGTTTATAAACTCATCTTACATGGTTTATGTAAAAGTCACCCAGGAACTGAAACCTGGGATTATCCACCCTGAGAATGGAGTTTTAAAACATGTAACTGAGTTTACAAGTTGGCACAATTATGACCTTGGAATAAGATGAATCTGACGAAACAAACAAATTTACTACTCCAGCTATTGATACGCAGGTGCAATGCTGAATATCCACCTTCTCTCGATGCTGCAATTTTTGCCTAATTTCATGCAGTCATCAGTATTTCTGAGAAGCAATGGAGAATATCATAATGCCGAACATCAAGTGCAACGTTCAATTGTCAAGTCCATGTTGGTTGGTGACTAGTGATAGGGTTTTCTTTGAACTTGCTTTGAGGTCGTACAGTTGAATGCAATGATTACTGAAAGTCCTGTGAGGCCAATAAGTGCCTCGTGCGCAGACGTACAGTTCAACTTCAAGTGTTGCATACACGTTGTTACGTATGTAGCCAAGATCATATTTCAGATAGCGCTCTTTACGCAAACGTGTAGACATGGTTAGTTATTGGTGGTCCTCTAAGAGCTTGGTACAGGCACTGCCGAACTGGTGGCTATTTCTGGCAACCAGAGGGTAGGAAGTTTGTGAACATAGGGCAACTATTAAGTCCGTTTAATATTGTCGGGCATCCAGGAGGCCAACACCGTCTCATGCACAAGTGAGTGGGTTAACCGGACATACCATCAAAACTATGCGGTTCCTTTTTGCCTTGGCCTCTTCCAACAAGAAGAAGAAAATGACTCAGGAACCAACATCAAAACTGTAAACTGTGCATTGGTACAAAATAGAAATTACCAACACTTTCCCTCACTAGGATGGGCTGTTACATCCCTCAAGAGCTTCTCTGATGTGTGTACCGCTCGGAGAATTAGTTAAGGAGGCTTATAACGCGCATGCGCATCTTTCCATATAGGTCGCATTATTTTGAATTTACTTTTAAGTTGAAGTGCAAATTGCACAAGACGAAGTGGCTGCTATTAATTAGACGTCCACTTTCCGTTGTGGCTTTGTTTCATTTGCGAATCCATCTAGCTGCTGCCAAATATATCTTTGAGTGAACGTGTCGAGTGATTTCTAAGTGACTCGACTCGACAGCTGCCTCCACTGAAGCATACCAACTAGTGCAGTGGAAGTGGTGACCTGAAGTTCATCTTGCTCTATGAGTATTAATATAGTTGAAACGTTTGTGTGAGAAGGCAAATTCAATACAACCTTCGAGCGAACATCGCACATCCGTATACATGGCCGGTCTCATGAGTGCAGTCGCTGATCGAGAAGTGGGTTTTCATAAGGGAAAAGAAGAGGAGAGTGACAGGGGGGAAAACTAGAGAACTCCGAAATAGGAGTGGAAGTGGAAGTAATATTATCCGACTTTACGTTGGCCACGTTAGAGTTCGTGCCTTCTGTCGAGTTCTGAGCATTTGTCACCTTAATATAAATGATGGAAATCAGCCACATAGTTGCACGCGGTTTCAGCCTCAAACCCTTGTGGTAGCGTTCATACACACCTGTCAACTTTATGTCCACTTTGACCGCACACGTACATTCTCAAACGTACCACTGCCGTGCATACTACTTGCAAGTATACTTATGTATATTCAGAAATGCGGAGTTATAACAAGTACGTGCGTGCTTACACGACATCTTACGTGTTTGTCAAAACGGCACCTGATTTAGTTCAGTTGGAAAACAATGCTGTGGACGCCGTGCTACCCAAGCCTGTGCAAGATCAGATTTTGATCGAGGGTGCGAAAATTACGATCAAGTGGTGCATTCTGCAGAAAAACGTTCCACTTGCTCTGAAACTGGCAGAATGAAGTTCGTTTGCAAAATGGTCGTCTCGCTTGACGTTTCAGCTTTGGAGAGTGCACATTGAAGTACAAAATATAATTTCTCCAAGAATTCACGGTTGGAATGGAATGAGTCACTTAAAGTGCCATACATTATGAGTAAGTTGTCTCTTGGCGTTCTGTATTTGAAGAGGAATGTGTTCAAAATTTTAATCCACTCCGAGCACAGTTAGTCATTTCGGGCTACAGCCCGCTCAGTCGACGCACAATAAACCCTTGCGACTGTTGCCAGCCTTCAAAGTTGTATGAAACACGGACCTGAAAATTGACGAAGAGGAGAAGAGACATACACACTACCATTCGTTTGGTTGAGAAATAGATTATGGACCAATAGTGCTCTAGTGACCAAATAAAGTCTGGCTCATGCTTTCTGTATCATCGATTTGTCGTTAGCTGATAGACTCGTGTCGTCCAAGTTAAATGCACAGTAACCTTTTCAAATTCTGCTGAAGACAAGAATAAGTCGCTTACGCTGTAAAAGTACGAGGGATTTTGAGAATAAATTGTGACTCTCCACGTTGCCTTGTTGAACAGAGGTCGGCAGTTTCGAGCTTGTTCAGATAGTGATTTCTGGTCGGATTGTAGCGAGACCGTGCCTCCTGCGATGAGATTGATATCGGTATTTCAGAATCGCCTTCACTGAACAGCCAGTTACAAAAATGTTGGCATGGGACACAGAGAGAAAACATGTGAAACTTCCGTTTGCGCACACTGCTCTTGTGGGAGAACTTCTTAACTACCAAACGTAAATGTCGGTCTTGACAACTGACCGTTGCACTTGATGTTCGGCATTATGATATTCTCCATTGCTTCTCAGAAATACTGATGACTGCATGAAATTAGGCAAAAATTGCAGCATCGAGAGAAGGTGGATATTCAGCATTGCACCTGCGTATCAATAGCTGGAGTAGTAAATTTGTTTGTTTCGTCAGATTCATCTTATTCCAAGGTCATAATTGTGCCAACTTGTAAACTCAGTTACATGTTTTAAAACTCCATTCTCAGGGTGGATAATCCCAGGTTTCAGTTCCTGGGTGACTTTTACATAAACCATGTAAGATGAGTTTATAAACATATATTTATTCCGGGTAAGTTATTCTTAAAACATAGCGAACCGTTCATATACATATGAATCCTAGCTGCTAGCACACACTAGGATTTATTTGGGGATAATTTACGGCAGGTTCGGGATGAAATACGCTCGGCATGTGATTGGTGTGAGGTTTCGGGATGAAATACGTCAATCTTGGGATAGAGTACGGTTTCGTGTTTGTGACCAATGAGGAAGCAACAAGAATGAACTTGGATAAAATTCTGCGTGACTAATTTCGCTATCATTGATGGTCTCCACAAATGTATTCATATGAGAACCGAGGAGGAAAACTTTCACATATACGAAATCACTCATTGTACGCATAGCCGTTTTGCGCCACATCTTTAGGGTAATTTCGGGTTCTCTGTGTCAAAAGCGTAATTCATCCCTAACGCACTCTCGCATTGGTCAATGTAGAGTATATTGGGTTTCTGAGTAATCTATACCTAATTGTGCTAGCAGGGAACATAAACATATGTTTGATTCATAACGTGTTTATTAAAAGCTGCATCTCACGTGCTCATTAAAACATGCGACTACATACTTGCACACCAGAACAGTCACTTTGACAAAGTAACTTTCTGCCCACTCTCTGGAGAGCTAAAATTTGCACTTGTGTAATACTTTTGTTGGATAATTCAAAGAAATCAGAAACCGCACGAAGCCACTTGCAACGACTAACACTAACCGTTTGCAATAGACTGTTCAACATCAGTCGTGTTATACATTGGAAAATGTTCTTACTTGAACCACTGAACGAAGTCGGCACTTCTCGGGGTTTAGTGTTCCTCCCACTAAGTCGCTTTTTTTACTGGTGCGTAATCATCAGATGCAAAAATTCAAAAGGCGGTTGAAGATAGAGACCAAATCTTTATTCGACGAAACATTTAAGTGGTCTGTGATAGCGTTATAAACGGCACCGACACGCGAATTAGCTAGAGAGGCCAGAGACGGGTCGTCGACGAGTGAGTAAACCGAAAGAATGTGACACGCGTGTCCTTCGGGTTTGAGCCACAGTCATATGAAATCCAGACAAACAGTCGGGCAGCATACATCATGCGAGCATTCTTAATAGCCTAGGTGCAATATGCAACTATGAAATTTGGAACTATTTTACACATCATATCGGAGGCAGGCCAGTGATTTCTTCAGGCCGTTACAGAAGGACGCTATAGTGTGATAGAAAGATGGTAACACATTTAAGCTACGACAACAACAAAAACGTGGAAGCAGGACACGATACACTTACGAACAAACTGTCGCAGTTGACACGTGGCTTACACGTACAACAAATGTGACAAAAATGGATACTGTATTGTAATTAGGAACAAAATGGTCATCCTACTTGCTACAACTCGACCAAAAGTGAAGCGGATCAAACTTGTAGTAACTTGATAAAGTAATGAATACTATCGTTGTGAGCCTTGGAAGAAAACACAGAGTTCACGGGGAAAATCTGATTTGAGCGAAAAGTCTAAACCTCATAGAGAGACTGAGAAAAATCTGTATCTGTTTAATTCTGCTATGTTGGACCTCCGGTTTAAGAGCCTTGCCCTTCCCCTGTCTAACTCAAACCGGCACGGGTATTCAAGAAACTTAATGAGCAAGAGGTTAAAACCAAGTCACCTGCAGGCGGACAATACCGTAGTCGGTAAATGACCAACGATGACGACATTTCTTCATAAGCTTCAGTTTTTAGGCTCAGTACCGCGTTTGTGACACGAATGTTTGTTTCTTGGCGTAACATGTCGTTTTCGTGGATAAGGTGGCCAGACCACAGTTCCATTATCATGGTGAGATTGAAGGACATTGTTATAATGAAACTGGAATCTTCGAGGACTGAACTAGCCAAACTTAAGTTTGAGTAATGACAGAGTATTGCTAGTTGTTGCACCCACTTCAACGTCCATATAGCTCGAAAATATGTGAGAGATGGGATAATAATTCCATCTCATTGTGTTGAATTCCAGCTAGTTCATGTTGGGGATGTCACATACTCTTAAAAAGCTGTCCACTAACTGCAATGAGCATTTACCGTTTTCTTTTGTAAAGCCGAATTCCTTTGATATACCATCATTTTTTTACCCCTGGCGTCGACTCACATACTGGACGCTAGTTAGCTTGTTTTTTCACCCGACCGCTTGACGAGCTATAAAAACGCAAGGGCTGTATTTTGTGCTTTGATTTCGGCTTTTCGGCACTTGCACTTTGGCACCCAATAATTCGGGCTGAGACAATAAACGCTCTTTTCGGGAGACCAGTGTTTTTCCTTCGTAGTCGGCTTTGGGGAATCGGCTCTTCGGGGTAAAACAGCGCGTAACATACCACTGCGTCGTAGGACTCGTTCCAGTTCAATTGCATCCAATCGGTCGTTGCGGGATATAACATTCCACTCGTGACTCATCAGTTAGTATAATGAGGTCAATCGGAGGTTTACGGGAATCATTGAAAATTTTCACGATATAACTATTTCTACTTATACTAGCACTCAATAATAACAAAGAGTTTGGTAGAAGAGAAAGATAGCTGTAAATAAAAAATTGGAAAACGTAAAGAAATGTGGTACTCCGTTGATGTTAGACGTACTTGTAGAATATGTACCTCGTTCGCACATCACATTCTGTTGAGTGTTGATATAAAATCTCAGCCACTTCAGGTGGTTGTCTTGTACTTCGTAACAGAAAAACTCACCGATTAAAACATTCTGGTTCCCTTGGCCAAATGATTCATCAAAATGGAAAAAACAACAACACTGCTAACTTCTTGATCTGCTACTTTAATGCACAGATCAATCACTATTAGGAGATTCATGATGCCTGGGCGGCTGTTGCAGTAGTCCTGACGCATACTAGCGAGGTTTCTAGAGGCAAAATACATACATAACGTGTCGCATGTAGGCGCTTTTCAAGGTTTCATAATAATCAGTAGCACGAAAATTTAACATTGCTCACTAGGACGATTACGTTTACCAAGTCAGATGGAGGGTGTGATGCACGTGAGTTCCCAGGCGATGATCACCATTCTCAGAAATGAAATTCACGTGGACATATGAGCTAAGTGGTTCAGAAAATTATCCAGCCGCTTCTCACTAGGTTTTGGCAGACATGCCGTTAGAGACAACAAGCCTTTCTGAGGCATCTGGTTAGTTAGTGCCACCTCTGCAAAAGTATTCGCCGTGCTAGTATAATCAATTTCAATGTCAAACTGAAGTTACGGCGGTTGCGCTAAAATGCTGTTGTGAAACACAGCAAGGTTATCAGCAGCACTGACATCGAAGCCGGTTTGTCCCAACGAGCGTAAAAGTTGGGAAATCCCAGCTTTTGTTTCTCAAACTGACAACATATATTGAAGAGGGCTATCTTCATCGCCTGCCTCTATCGCAGGTGGTAATCGTTCAAGTCCCTTGTGAAATCCTATTTTTCCATGGGTCTCTCGCAGTAGCTACTCATCCATGCCCCACGTAGATTTCGAATGTTTTATCTACAATACCTAAGACGCGTAGAGCTCATTAATAGGAAATAATAACCTCGTTCACCTCAATGATCGTCCGGAGGAGCAAAGTTCCTTTTTTCCCTTCGATGAACTTTTTGACAAAAATCATTGCACGTGCGCCGTCTAAAGTTAATCGGATGAGAGCCTGTAGCTGGGACTGAATGCGACAGATGTCAGCGTAGTCTGCAAATCGAATTGGCCTACGCAACCAGCCAACAGAATGATCGGACGAGCGATATTTTGTGGAGCGTCAAAAATTATCCTCCTTCAGAATAACACACAGTGATCCGTTATAGTTCAGGGGAACTTGGCAAGCACAGTATTCATCTTTCCGGATTATTAACTTGTGCTGCCGCGATCGCTTCTGGGTCGACTAAACCGCCTGTCATGCTTGTCATAGAATCGCTCTGTGAGGAAGCACCGGCGATTGGGTCCCACATAGCTGAAATGTGGCAAATATCGGCCGTAAGCTGAACACTAGGATAAAGGTGTAGTTCGTCTCTGTGAAGTCCTTGTCGGATGTGGAGCATGGGACGTACGTTGAATGCCTATGGTTCGGGAAATCAATAAACTTCTGCCTTCAAACACATGTGGAAAATGGCAAATAGCTGGATGTGTCGCTCTCAAAGGCATCATACAGTGACGCGGTTGCTTGTGAACGCTTAGAGAATTAGACTAGCTTGCACCGATCTTCGTCGAGTTGTTGCTACAGTAGCATCCCTACAGCCACGTCTGATGTATCCACTGATGCCGCCTAGGGAGCGGACGAATGATGATGTGATAGAGATTCCAAGCTGACCATAGCGGCTTCTATCTCGATAAAGACACCTTGTGCTGCAGCTTTAAGCGAACTCACTTGGTCTCCGATTAATTTGGTGAGCGTGTGCTTCAAATGAGCGTAAGTAGTGATTGAACTACAGTGAAAATTAACTTATCGAACCGACTGAATTTGGTTGAATGATGTAGGCCCCGGTAGTCTATTATCGCCTTCACCTTATTAGGAAGTTCAGCCGTTCTTGTAAACATACGGTAATCCAATAATTTTACGTGGGACATTCCAAACGAACACCCAATGACATGACAAACGGGCGAGGACTGAACGCACGTGCACGCCACGTTCTTCCTGTGGTGAGCTAGTTATCAAGCCATCAAACACCTACGAGTAAATGCCATCCACTCTATGGCAGACATTGTTAGTAAAGCGTTAGAGTTTCTGGGCATCCTGAATGAAAACAAACGACATACTCAGAAGTTCGAAATTCCGAATGGTTTTATGACTATTATATTTGAGAGTCTGGTTATAACCGTGTTCCCAGTCAATTCGTCTTATTATTCGCTTTTCGAATAGGTTTGCCAATAGGTCACAAACACGAGGAATTGTATACGTATTGAGAATGTTTGCCCGGTGTTTGTCACATAGGGTGCAGTCGTTAACCGGTTTTTTGAGCACCGTGTTCAACGGTGATGCCCAGAGTCTATTGGATGGAAGGTTAATGCCGAACACAAGCGCGTGATTGAAACCGGCTTGAACAGTTAGGAACTCACTGGGAATTAAGTGACGTGAATTACTACGAACTGGCGACCGTCGTGTGACAACATGATGTGCGACTTTCGGTGTCACGGTCGGTAGTTTATTAGCTGGTCAGATCAGCCGAAGCAGCTTGCATGGTAGCTTCTTGTAAGCGCACAAACTATGGAGTCGGATACTGCTGGACTGATCACGGTCACCTATTATGGCTCATCCAGAACGTCAAGTTTTATCGAGGTACAAGGTAAATACGATCAGCTTGAGTCAGCTAGCGAATAGAAACATTGAAGTAAGCCACTATTATTAAAATGCACAGAATTATCATCTGTAAAGGAAGTCGAAAAGAATCATTTCGAAGCCCAAAATTCAGGCTTAACAGCCGATGTACCGTGTACGGCTTACAACTCGGAGTGTAGTATCAAATTCTAATCGCGGATTCTTTGCCGAATGAGGGGTGACGCTAAACTGTATCGGTCAAAAAGTTCATTCTGGAGGTAGGATATTTCAGAAAGAGAAAATGACAGACTTTTGGCTAACCCGCGGCTATCGTTATTGTAACACGCTGGTCTGCTAGTTTAAACGTTTGTTACTTCTACGGCTACATGGTGATTGGTATTGCTTAGCGTTTTAACTGTGGCCCCCGCTAAAACCGTCGGTTTGCATTCTGGGCGGTGATGGAGCACGCGTCGCAGCAATTTTAAGTGGTTATTCTTGTCAGTGAATTTTCACGGCTTTCGTTGAATGTATTGCGCTGGGCCGGTGTTTTGGTTTCCATTGTGGCCAGCGTACTGGCCGCAGAACTGTTAAGGGCAACTACTTGCATATCTAGTTACGAAGAGATGGTGACTCAGAAACGTTCGTGCATCACGTCGGCTGAAGCTGCTAGCACATGAGAAGGACGTGGCGATAACAGGGGTAATGCTGTCCGTGTATACTTAGAAAGTCGTTACATCCACAACTCTTGCAACAGAGAGGAGTAACTTAGATTTGCCAACTGTTTGTTAATAACAAATAAACAGATTCGTCGCAACATAAGCACGGTGGATTGTATGTATTGTTAACGATATGTGGATTCAACTATATAGTAGTGCACATGATGGAAGCTTTTCTTAGTAGAGACGAGACATCTCTCGAGAAGTACTTCTAACGCTTAGATGCCGATTGTTGAAATAGTGAGCATTCTTTTGACAAAGTGGGACTATCACGATTGATGTTGTACTCAGCAAAGTTGTCTGTTGTAACTCTGATTGCAAAGCAGATGTCTATATGAAGATTGTTTGGTGTTGTAAATATATTGCCTGCAAAATGTTGTGGGTACAAACGGGATTTGAATGCATTTTAAGACTCCGAACTGATCGTTCTTTCCGAAGAATTTGTTGAAATGCCTCGGGGCTTTGGAAAACTGAAGCAGGTGAGTCAGTCTCTGAACTGTTTACAAATGTATCCGCAGTTTCTGGTACTGTTCATGACAATGATGCTCCAGAACCCTCCGACAAACAGAATGCAAGTACCCCAGGTGTGAAAAATTTGGGTTTTCAGCTGATCTATATGGTCCAGATTTAGGTCTCCCTGGAGAGTGCTTATCGAATGCAAGATGTAGAGCATAATCCGGAGGTTTATTTTCCGTGGAGTCCACAAATCGTTTACCTCTAGGGACAGGCTACGAAAAGAGAAAATCCGATCAACTGTTGATAATTTAGCGTCAAAAATAATACATTTTGCACTGGTTACTCCTGGGAGTTAGTTAGGAGAGAGTAGTGGCTGCTGGCGCGTGTAGGTTTGATGCTGCAAAACTGTTGCTGCATCTACTTTTGATCCGTCCATAGTTAGGTAAAATGCTACAGGCGGATAGTGATGCAAACCATATTTATCGTGTTTGCTTCTGGATCAGTAGAAGCGGGTTATGCGGTTATTCTGAACAAAAAAATTTGTCTTGCTTTTGAGCACATCAATACGTGGTTGTGTTAAATGCAAATAACTGGAACTGAGATATCTGCTGAATCCGAACCAACGAGACTGCCTCGACAATGTGACTTCTTGCCAGACAATGATTATTGTTGATCAGAGGTCTGCATACTTGCTAAGTCATACAGAGGTTGGGCAAAGTATATTAACCGAACACCTAGTCAAAGGGACTTGAGTGATGCACTGAAATACTCAATCGAACGGTGAAAGCAATTGTACGCAATACCGTTTTTACCGGGCAGATGTAATTGTGCAGCAGTTAAGTACCATTGTAGACCACTGGTGTATTGCTGTCCATGACGATGCTGATGATGGTACACCCCTGTTATTATTGTGGTAATTAAAGCCCAATAGGTCAAATACAACTGTTAACCATTGTCGAATTATCCAGGAATAATTTGTATCTTGGACTGCGGTAAAATTTCGCACGGACGGATAACGTTAAACTGAGGGGTTTTGGTTTTGGAGAATTTTATTTCATCAAATTCGAAAAAACGTTGAAGTCTGCATGCTGGGGCTTTCTTTTAATCACATGGTGTGCACCGTCGATTGCAACAAATCAGATCACTTGTGAAAACTAAAAAATATCTTCGCTTAAGGTCTTCAAGCCACGGAGTTGCATGACATTACGCTAACCATATCTACGCCGAGCTGGTAACCCCGAGCGTCGAACTTAATCAAATAATCAATAATTATGGTCGATGAGTTTTAGGTGATAAATCAGGATGCTTAAGAAAACTGAACCGGAGTGATTAGAAGTGATATCGGTTACGAAAAAAACATGGCAAAAGTTGCGCTACATCCAATAATAGACGTCAGAAAGTTTTAACTGCTGTTCTATTTGCTGCTCAGATTGTCCTCTCGGACTCTGGTCACTTTTCCATTGCCAAGTGGGGATTGAGGCTAAAATATCCTTCTGTGTCAAGTATGAGATCTACTCCACAGACTACATATTTCTCAGAGAAAGGTGTCTAGTTGGTGTCTGATCGGTGGTTGCAATTGCCAAAATATACGGGTTAGCTGGGTGAGCTATCACCTTTCTCAATGGGCACATACTCTTCGGCATCACTTAGCCCTTTGAACGCAAACCCGATGGTGTTAACAAAGGTAGATAGCCTCTGTTGGTCTCTAAGAGGAGGGTAGGGGTGCAGTAGAAACTCAGCAAGGAAGCCGAGTGCACTGAAATGTGAGAACATGGTCGGTCAGTCCGCTTTGCACTACTGTTATCCTGATTTTTGGGTCAACTGGCTTTTAATCAAGAGGCTTCCCAAGTCTCTTGTCAGGTATACTTTCTTCGTAGTCAAAAAACTATCTGAGCAGCTATGCTGGGTGTATAGTTACCTAATTAATAACGAAGTTGTGATGCTTCGGCATGGTTTGTGTGGCGCTAGCCGTCATAACCAGTTCACCCAGCAAAACAGTCGATGATCTCAGTTTGTGGCCGGAGAGTTTCTACATCCATCTCTTCTACAGTGGAAACTCTGGTAACTGGGGTTCATCAGTTGTACACAACGTATTTCGAAGAATGACCGACTACTTTCTGACGCACAAACACAGCCCATGGAATGGTTGATTCTGCAACCTTTATTCAGAGGACTTTGTTTCCTCAAGAATGATCTGCTCAACAGGGCACTGAAGATTACTTTACAAGCCTGATGAATTGCCATAAGTTCAAGTGAAACCATCACGAGTGAGACGCGTTACAGGTTTGGGAAACTACCAGATTAACTAAGGGGTATCCGGTGGTAAATTCAATCTATAAGAAAGCGAACCCTAGCTGTGGAGTGCTGTCTGCACGTAGGCCATTGCTAACGCGTTTAAAACCACAGAAAACCTAGTTTCCTATGTAGCCCATTAAACTTTCATACAAACATTTAGAGTATCGAAGGGATATAGAAACAGAGATTATTGTATAAACTATGTGCTGTATGGGTACAAAGTATCAAAAACAGAAATGCAACGATCTCTGATCTTGCCTCTTTTATTCGAGCTCACCGGATTACGCAGTCAATCAAATCACAAATACTAGTCCAGAATAGCGCCACGGTCAAATAAACGACATATGATAGCCACACATAACTCGGCAAGCAAAAAACAGAACAAAGAAACGACATTCGCATCACACATTAAAAGCATATGCTTTAAAACCACTGGATTCGCTAATGAGACGAGAAAGAGTCAGGTTAGTACATTACATCAATCAAAGTTCTGACAAAGTAGTATGCACTTTAAACGAATTTTCTGGTTCAGGACCTGTCGTTATTATTTTTCCAACGTGGCCTTAATAAGTGTCAGTAAAGTTGGGCTTATACCACCTAACAACAAACGGACGATTCGGTTGTATCAACATACTAACCACTAAACCAAATATAACGAAAGACATAAAACCATGATTTGTTTGTTCGTTTGATATTAACGACTGTGTCATTCATTCTCGAAAATGTTTAACTGTGTACCTATGTAAGCTTCCATTCATCTGACTCGCTCCGTATTCAGACGAGTTCAAGTAAACTGGCAGATTACGAAAAAGACAGAATGATTTGTTACACCTCTTAGAACATTTATAATGCTCACTGCACTGGTTCACTGTTTCAAAATGGACAGTATTATATGATCAGACAGCACTAGAAGTGCTACCAGTGTCGTTGTTAGAACCAGTGTGAATGACTTTCTTATTTAATAGAATGTGAAAGCGTTACAGGCAGAACACCACCGTTTCATCTATGGAGACGTGGAGAATAGATAGGCTGACAGAGACAGGGTGTAGAGCGTCGTCCACGCTCGTTACACGCTTTATATTGAATATGGAGTGTACATAGGGATGACTTGCCACTGTCTTCTGTAATAATCATTTGAACCTTTTGTTCTGTAATAAACTTGAAAATGCTGGTTTCCAGAGCTTTATGAATATTTTTCAGTCTGTTCACTTGGGACTCTTCATAGTCTTTTTGATAGCTCATTAAGTGCACTATCCGTATCATCAAGTCGAAAAGTTTGTTAATTCAACTTTCATGTTTGTTCACAACACTCCAAAATATTACGCTGTCTTACGGTTCGTTATAATTTTCATTTTGAGCATAGACGCCTATTTTACTAAGTGTACATTCTTGACATGAATGGCCGCTTTTTGTCACCTGTTGCATAAGACCTATTTGTACAGTTACCTGCTGATTGTCCCAGTAGAAGAGAATGACGTTTTTGTTATCATGATCACCATAAACATCAATACACCAGTAGTTCCCGGTGATTTGATTACATGAAGCACTACAATGAAAGACTAAAAAAGTCTTGAACAATAAAAGAGAAAAGGAAGAGATCTAGCTAGTGAAAACATTCACGTCTATACTCGACCAGTCAGCCTCAAGATGTCTATACTTTACATACTAACAAATAATTCATCAGTGGAAGTAAAGTGTCATTAACAAGACGTCCTTCCAAGGTTGTTTATTATCCTGCGTCAAAAAATGTATGAACGCTGCCTGAGAGTAAAACGACTGCTGTAAATGGCGCAGTTGAATTCTGCTATTTTGTTGGTTTCTTTCAAGGCGATCCTACTTACCTCAGCTGCGCATGCAGTGAGTTGTTAAAACATCAATAAAAACGTAGTGGTTGCAACTTACTGCAATAACCTCAGTATTGCTAATAACCCTTAGGATAGATAGAATATTTAAACGAGTTTTTCGCCAGTGATGACGTGTGGTCCCACGTCTGTAAGGCCCTTGTAGACTTTTCACTTACATACACTGAACAGGGTTGTATCAGAAGGAATTTCTTTACACTATTGAAAGTACTGAGAACTAAACACTGAAAGACTAACACAGTGTCACTGTGGTTGAACGGCATGGGCAGTAGTTATAACGTGATGAATGACCAGTTTTCGTGCGACTTACCAGGCCTCCACTCTCACAACTAGTCGACAGTAACTGCGTTTCTGAGTCTGAATTACCATCAACCCACAAGACGGTCTGACGAGCCTTAGAGCGATTGGCAAGGCGTACGTTTAAGAAACAGCGGTATTTTACAGACCACAAGAGTAATCAACGGATTATGAGTTGTCCGGTTTTCTGCTATTCACGTGAAACGCTCGTGAACAATTAAAATGACAGGCGATCCCGAGTTTTCTCACATGAAACTCCGCTCTACTCACGCAAGTTTGTTGAAGATAATGCACCGTTCGCAGCAGGTGATGTGCTTTCAAACAGAGTAAAATTTTGCCTGAAGTACTTTACAAAGAAGCAACTGATGAAGCCTGCCTTGTTGCGGTCGTTCGTTAACACCTATCTGCGCTATAATCATCCATCTGACGCCGGTATTTATATATGCAAGTTAAACTTACAGGTTATTAGTCGCTTACTTCTTATTAAAGCCGACTGAATTATAGCATCCTAAATTTTGACCATAATCGGTTATAAGTGTTGGTTAACATTAAGAATTTTGAGAGCTTATACTGCTGATTTCTGATGTGTCGCATCAAACTTATCACTTCATATCAGGGGACTCCAAACTTCTTCAAGCACTGATTCGGTCATACCTACCAAGAAGCTGACTGTTCGTTCATTAAGCTCACCCCACAATAAGAACACCAGTGTAGATGTGCACAAGAGTTGCCAACTAATAAATAAAGCTGAGTATAATGTTTTTTTCTTAGCTGAGCAAAGAGGAAATAATAACCTCAATAAGATAATCCCAGTTTAGTGCCAGCATTGCCTAGCTTTTAGCAGTCTGACTTCAAGATTACACAGAGCTATGTTTTATGCAGCCTCAAGGAAAGAAAAATGAATCGCTCCATAGTTCACTTCAGACATCCGTCCTTATGTTTTTACATTTGTAAGATTTCATAACCACTGGCTTGCAATTTGTTCAAAACGGCTTCCAAAAACTGACAGCAAACGAAAACTCGTGTTATGCAAAGACAAACTTGTAACTAATTGGGTTGTCCCAAGATTTCCAAACTATGGCCTGTTTCGTATTTATCTAGCTGGATGACATTTGGACATCATAGTCGATTATTTCTGTATTCTTGCCGATAATAATGTCGACGGCGTTGGTTACGATGGCAGAATTATGGCACAATCAATATGCAAACTATAAACAACTACTTGGTGTAGAACTTCTCAAACGCTTGTCTGAGTTAATGAATCCGAACTACGTTGGTCTATTTGTTTTAAATACATGTCTGATCCGTCTTTGTGCGTTATTAGTGTGAAAGAGAAAATGCATTCAAGGTGTTCGGCCTAAAAAGTTTCACTCTCAGTCGGTGGCTGTCGGTGATTTACTGATTAGTTTATTCCAACGCTACTCAACAAATCTTTTCAGTTGAGGCGCAAAGTACGGGTTTTTCATATAAAAAAATTTACTTGAACTGCGTTTGAACACATTTAATCGCATTATGTTTTGGAAAAGCAACATACGAATCTCGTTTTTTGAAGTAAGAATGAGTGTACGTTTGTTTCAAATGTCCCACTATCATCCGCTGGATCTATATCCGTGTATTCCGTTGCCATGCAAATATTCAAAGTATAGCTAAAACTTGTCATTTCTGTCTAACAAGGCATTATTAGTTTTGTTTAGTTTCATTAATATGAACGAGATTCGGTGGCTAACCGTTTCGTTAGAAGGGTTTGAGGTGGTTAGGTGTATTACGTAAATTTGACGATACAACGCTTGTCCTGAACCACTTTTTCACATTGTTTGCTCTAGATTGAAGACACAGCTTGGCTGATACCACAACACTTTCTCCACATAGATCGCCTACGGTAGAGAACAGCTTTTGCTGTTGTAGATGAAATTTGTTTTTGTTTGTGTGACATATAATGGATCATTGGACACGGTTGTTCACCAGCTTGAACAAATACTTCAACTTCTATGTTATAGTTGACCCAGATTGTCATAAATTCTGTTGTAATTACATCAGTACTGATGTTTTCGTGTCCAATTTATGTAGCCAAATTGACGGGTTCGCTTAAGAATTTATGAAAACCAACCACGATTTGAGTTTGCTTGCATGTTCTACTGTTTGAAGGTTATTATTTAAATGGTTACATTCAGTGTGTTTCATGAACCAGTGACAACTTCTTGAAGTCCTTTTCTAGTTTTCGTTTCTAAGGAACCTTTTCGTGATAGATTGAGTCAGAAAATCTTAATCAAATCGGCCTTAGCATATTTATGCATATTGTGTATTTAACCGCGACGGAGTTAGGCTATTTAAAAAGTTAACGACATCGGTGTTATAGGTTGATATTTTGTTCTATCCCTTCGGTGACTACAAATAACTCTCACCGAGACAAATTTGCAGAAAAATGACGGTTCGTACCTATGGAAGAGAGGAATTCCTTCTTAACGTTTCAGTTAATATTCTCATGTTTGATTATGACTAACTCATAAACTAATAACCGCATTCTGACATTATTTTGTGTGCCTACTGTTACCTTTTCTGATTTTTTTTAAAACTGCAGTTACATGTTTGTTTTATCTTGTGGCCACTGTATGACTGGGTTGTGTGTTCGATTTTTCTTCTGTTGGTTTTATAAGGTTGAAAATCTAAACCCTGTAAATTCAGCAGTAGCGAGTTTTGTGCCCAGCTTGTGCGTTGGTTAATCCATTACGCACCCATTAGGCGGCAGTTGACGTGCGTCGCAATGCATACAAACTAGTGTATAATAGCTAATGAACAAACCGGGTTTGCTACGGCAAAGGAACGTTGCAGCATATTCGGAAAGCACGCACCCTACCTAAGATTATTAGTATGCTTCGCAAAACTACCACTGTAATATCTTTAGCATTGTTTGCTTATGCAGTGTAGACAAACAGCCAAATAGGCCTTTGAGAAGTACAACAGGCTACGTGAACAGCACACGATAGTCGAGTAGAAGAATACCAAAAATCCTCTGCGGTAAATTTAGGTGAATTACTGAAAATGCCACGACATACGGCGTGCTTTCACAATGTTGTCATGTTGCCTAATACCAGTAACTACCGGTTTTGGTCTAGGTTAGCATTACTCAGATCAGAACTGGCAACTTAATCGACCGCCAACGTGTGATCATGGACAGTTTAGTGCCAGTTACTTCGAGTTTTCTTGTCCTATCTTGGACTGTCTTACATCATCCGGGAGCTATGAAGGTATCACATGGGAGAACGCAAGGAAGTCAATTTATTCCTAAAATAAAGAACACCTACAGAACATTTTCAGCTTGTGGCAACCTTTTTGACAGCTCCTAACCCATATGTAGTTCCAGCGAAACATCCACACACAGGAGATTCGTTCAAATGTTGAAAATACTTTAGAAATCGAACGATTCAACTGAAAATTACACACTGGTTCACATTACTTTTAAGATCAGCTTCTGTGAAACTGACCAGTTTTGTCTGCTAAATGCTAACGTCTGTGGAACAGTTTTTCACAATGCCACCCATTATGTGCCGCAAAAAAGTGAGCGATGATGACCCAATTTCCAAGTCTTCCATGGAGGATACAACAAGAAAATCACCCCACCTATACTTCACAGAAAAGCCGCCTATCTTCAAAATAACCTACGGGCATGGATCGGGTCCACCACTATTGAGAAAAGCATTACTGGAGGCTGGAATAGTTGAATTTGATCCTCAGTGCCATAATGAAAATCAGTGGAATTTGTGGTGGAAAGGATTCCGTTTCAAAGAAGAAGAGTTCAAACACGTGAGTCTCCCTTTAGGCTAGCAGTGCTTATTTAACTGACGTTATAACAAAGTGTTTCAACTGAAATGCATCAAAAACTAAAATACGATAGTTTAGAAGAAAAAAATGGATGAATTAAAAAAATGACTGAAATTTAGTGTTTGCTTCGTTTACCATAGTCATGACATAGAAAAAAGGAATATGGTTTGGACTTTTGCGTGTTATTTTCTAATCATGCATAAAATCTACGTCCCTGGCAACTTTGTTATAACTTTGCTAAAAATACTGTTCAATCGATTGTAATCTTGCCGATCGCTTCCTACTGATCTGTGTAAAAATATTAGTTCTATGAATGAGTGAGTAGAATATTCGTCTTCCGACAGTTACCAAAATGACACTGGTTTCTCCTCGTCGTTTAGTACACTTTGTTTTCCTGATTTTAGAACTTACATTTGCCAAGTCAAGGGGGGTAAAAGTGTCCAGATCTTTAATAATGCATGTCTCTCTTAGCTAGATGAGTTCAGTAGTAAAACCAGTCATGCAAATTATAGATGTGGGGTTTTAACCGATAAGGATGTTTAAGTTGTTTGCCGTAGACTGAATAGTACGTAGTCTTCTCTAGATAGGTCAAACATGAGAACAACTCATAGTCTTTTATATCGCACACTTGTAGTCAAGCAATCGGTATATCTGTGTGAGATTGAAAGTGGTTAATAGGTGGGTTGACAAAGAAGAATGAAAGAAACCATTATAAAGTAAGGTAGTGGAGGTCCTGATCGTCCTTCGTTTTCAAAACCCCCTAAAACAAATGCTTGTGAGGAGTGTTGTGTGAAATGTTGAGTCCATTTATATGGATGTTGCAGTGTTTCTTAAAGCAAGAAAGAATAAGAAACAGGGACACTAGGGAGTCTTTAAAGGCCCTCTCTTATGTGTCGGTTAACCTTTGTACACTATGTAATTGGTTGCTCGTGTGTGACAGGACGTTGCCTCTGACTGTCTAATTAACAACACTTAAGAATTAGTTTCACTTTGTTTTCTTCTTCTTCCCTTTTATGAATATTAGGGAGTTATTTCAGTTTTGATGATTGTTGTGCTTTTACATACACAAATCTTTGTCTTATGGTAACATGGTACTAAAACCGCAATGATGCCGATTTATCTAATGTTGTGCATCCACATTAAATATCCACTGTAAACCTAAAGGAATAAGACAACGAAGCTTATAAGTGGAAGCCCTTATGGTCTAACCTACCAGTAAGGCTTAGTCGTATGGTAAGTTAGTGTGACGGGGAAAACGTTATCTCGTGGAACCAATAAATATGCAATCCAATGACGAGATCTAAGATGGGGATAGGGACAACGAAAATGTAGCTCAAGTATTTTATTACGAAAGTACATTTTGTATTACACTTAAGATAGAATGAAGAAGGAAAACAAGAGGTGAATGTTGGACTGAATGCCAAACCAGACGCTCATCATATAATGCAGCAACAAACTGAAGGAAAGAAAAGGTAGGACGCCACAATGACTGAGCTTTCTTAAAAGGAGAGCGAGTGATTTAACAAACAGCGAAGGTTGCTGGTTACTACAAACGAAAAATTAAGTGCGACAGACATACCTCTACTGATTCTAACACAATCATTTCCTTGTCGAAAGTGTATTTGGAGGAGGCTGACGAACTAACAGTTACACAAGGTCAGCACATCCGTAGTCAAACTCATCGCAACGTTATATGACCATGTCAACACGACCTAGGACGACTATAGTTCCTTTTTGTGTCGCGCGCTTTGATTCACAACCACAAAACTGTCGTTAACTGAACTCTGTTACGCCTGTTCAGATCGTAACCCTGCACACTGTCCGGTGAAAGATTAGCTTTTTCCAAGGCCCGTAGTGGACGCTAAAACACCACGGCTTACTTGAGTAGTATCTTTTTTGCAGATTTTGGCCATCATGATCACGCTTACCTGGTTCCAGCTGCCCATAAAGCAATCGCACAAGAATTCGTTCGTCGCTCGTCTGAACCAACAAAGCTGATTGAGCATCAGCATGGAATCATTCTCTTTCATGTCCACTTGCCGGAGTACCTCAGTGTCCAAACCCGTGTCCGAACACTGAATACCCGAAGTGCGTCCTAGACATTTCAAATGAAAGCGCATCAGACACCCAACGTCCCACCGATACAATGCTCGATATTGAATGCCGTACAACAGCATGGGCATCACTGAGCAGTAAACAAGTACTTTGCGGTTCTTCCAGACACTTCTTTCGAGACTTCCAAAGGCAGTTAAAGTCTTCCTCACACGAGTTAGCAACTCGCGGTTCACGGACTAATCTGTCGAGAGACTGCTACCAAGGTAACAGAAATCTATACACTTATCCTCATTGTCTACAATGAAACAGATTTCAGATAAAGGCAAAACAACTCAGTCTGTGGAGGGCTGAAGAAAATGAAAGGTCTTCATTTTGCTAACACCCAAGTCAAATCTTCATGCCTTGTTTGGGAATTCCGTGCCCAATCGTCCAGTCTCCTGATCGCTGTGTGAATAACGCACTGTCGCCTGCAAACGGCAACATGCACATCGTCGATTTAGGAGGCTTAGTTCGAGCGCCGAAATATCAAAATATCCAGCAAACAGCCATCTGTTTTGCATTCAACTCCCTTAGCGTCTTCAGAATTCTTCAAGAATACAATTAGCATTGTGGTCAAAATATACGTTAAATAAGTTTAGGTAAATGACATGGCCCTGTTTCATGCCACTGAGAACGTCAAAATCATCGAAGGTCGACCGACACCGCTTTATCTTCGTCTTCCCACCCACAGGTGACATTGGAATTAATCTGATAAACTCACCTGGACAACCAAAATTACCGTGCACAGTACGTGATGAATTGCGACTCAGGGGATCAAACCACCTGCTGAGAAAAGGCAAACAATGACTGGTTGAGTTCATGGCACATCTGGATCTGGGGAACAGTAGAATCTATACAAATTGTAGTGCGACTCGCCCGAAATTCACTCTGCCCCTCAAGGGTATCGGCTCCTGAGCTTCTGCACTGAGTTGATTCAGTAAGGTATTAAGCAGAAGTTTTCCAATGCAGATCAGCAGACTGATAAATGTTGGTGCTGTGTTTGTTACACCTACCTTCATAAAAAGTAGCGATCCTGGCACCTTCGAACCATTGAGGTAGTATTTCTTTTTTAAAATGGAGTAAGCAAAATCGAGACGAACACGTCCCAAAGTGAACCACTATGCCTAGAAAGTTAACTTGGTATCCCATCTTCACTTGCAGTCTGTCCGTTTCACAGTTGTCCAGTGGCACTCTGCTTCCCCACTAGATCTAGGAAAACAGCAAGGAAATTTTGACACTTTGTTGTAGCAATTTATTCCCAGTCCACCAAACAGTGGCGGCCGTCGAGTGCTTGTTTCAGAATTTCATGGTACCTTCTGATTGGCCGCAGGAAGAGCCAAAGTCCCCATGAATCACCGATGTAGCAGCCTGAACGGGTGAGCCGGAGGTCACATTGAACGAATCATAGAAACCTTTGAGTTGTCGACGGACAGCATAGCTCCGTTTCACCTCGCAGTGCCTTCCCCACCAGTCATCCTTGAATTCGCTTATCTGTTCGGTGAGTGGAAGGCAAACACTTTGGAACATGATTCTTTTATCTTCATTGACTTGGTCCTTGGCTGAAACAGCAAACGCCACATTTTTCTGTCGTATCAATTTTGAGAAAAATATAGTATTGTCACCGGAAACGTCAGGGCGCTTGTGATACCAGATACCCACCGTCTTGATGGCTGCCGCTGTGGCTTTTTTCTCGAGCTTCTGTCATACGCTGTCAGAGATAGTGAATACAGAAGGATGTTCTAGACGAATTTCAGATGTACGCCGAACTAAATCCCTCAACTCTGAGTTCTCCACTTGTTTAACATCCAGCATCTGTCAAGGTCCAGATGATCTGCTATAAACAGATTTGGAAACACGAATAAACATTTTGAACTTGGCCACCCCGCGGTTCGTGCTACGCTCAGCCACGCGCATCACTCGCATTGTGGATGTCACGGTGTGACACGATCACGTAAGCAAGTAAATGGTAATGTTCGTTTCTTTGGTGAGTACATGTCGTGATGCTGTTCACATCCAGCTGGAATCTGGTGGTGGTGGTGATAGTCAACCCGTGGGCAGCAAAGAGATGTAACAGACATTGACTGTACCAACAAACTGGGGCCCCACAGTGTCCATCCAGACTGCTGGGTCGCGCGTCGAAGCCACCAACCACCAACCGTCGGTCATACACCGACGTCTAGCGGATTTTGGCGAATAGCTGTTTATACAGCTGACCTTTTACCACATTAGTGTGACTCAGTTGGGTAACAAACACCGAAGACACCTCGACCGAGTCGCAGACGCATGGACACGAGTTGAGGGCTGATGCGTGTGGTTCGCCTATTAATAGGGTATTGATGATATCAGCTAGTGTGAACAAACACCATGTTCCAGGATGACATCTACCGGATAACCTCTTCAGTGGAAGGCGTGACCCGCATATGCTTTTCGGAAATTACACTGCCGTGTAAGCCTTGTTTCAATTGATATCGACACTACAGCAGCAGAGTTCCACGATGTTTAGTGGGAAACCGCGTTCTGGCTGTCTGGTGCTGTATCGTTTTCGCACTGTGAGTGCATTTTATGTTCTGACGGACAGCGCCTTGCCTCTTTGAGCGTGCCCCAGGTTGGAAGTTACTGAGATTTTTCCTAGAGATTTCTACTTTAGGACTCAAGCTCAAAAGGGAGTGAGGATAAAGCAGCGGTATGCTTTTGCCTATCCACATTTCTCGAAATAGCAGATCGGGAGGTCCTGTTTGTCTGACTGAAGAGCTGATGTAGAATCTTATTTGTTTTATATTATATTGTTACTGTTCATGTGGACTTGGATTACTGCCAGGGTGTCCACACCTAGACAGGAGAACGATTAGGGCTCCCAACCAAAAAGTTCTGCCCCAAAGCTTGTTGAGCAAGGCAATAGGCGGATGACAGTTGACTCAGAAAATTGCCATTTCTGTTGGATAAGTGGCCAACCTAAACCAAACCACCCATCTGAAAGATCATGGGTTGCAGTTCACCCATCCTCTACCTGATGGTCCGTCTGTCCTGAGTGGCCCTATTCATGTGTTTTGTTTACTTGAGCCCATTATGCTATGGAGATGTACGAACATGCACACATATAACAGGCAACCCACGCAACGAAATCGTAATGAACGTTGTTAAGTAAAAGGGCGTAAAAAAGCTCGAAAACTTGCGAATTGCAACCCCGTTAACAACCCGTACAACAATGCGGCATGCACGATACACGGATCATCGGCTAGGTCTGGCTGCTCCTTTTCGACCCATCTGACGTAGTAGAAGCTCAGCAGACTGAAATCCCGGTCAGTATGGTCTTCCGGATCAAAAGATTACTCAATTTTTTTCTAAAACCCCAAGGTTGCAGAAAAGGTGCCAACACACGAATGCACGCACAATCTTTTAGGCATGTGAAGTGAGGTTGGTGACGGCATCTCAACTGAAGTACTGAGCTGTTCGGTTTATGTATAACTGTTTATCGTGTTGGTCACCTGGCTAACGACCACTTCAAAATTGGCTATTCAGACTCTTCAGACTGCTGGTAAGGTTTACCGAGTAAGTAAGAAACCAACACCTACGTCACACACAGTGTATTCGGATTGTTCTAGTTTGGCACACAAAGGATAGAGAATTCTGTATTTCCACTTAACTGACGGCCAAAATCAATCAGGAATGACGAGACGAAACGTTTACCAGCATTTCGCTAACCTTGCTAACATTTCAACAGCAATGCTACAAAGTGATGAGGTGGCTTTATCCAACAATACGGAAGGAACCAAAGCTTCAAGCTGAATGCTTGTGATGCTGAGTGTAGAGTGAAAACACTTTAGTCCCAGAGTAACATTTTGAACATTGGTTGATGCCGTTAGGATTGCCACACAGATTTCAGGGAGCTTTTGTGAAGAAAAAGAAATCGTTGTCGAAAAACACTAATCACGGTGTATCTCTTTCGTTTCTCAACCACTCTGGACAAGTGTTCTTAATTTTAATATCAAGCCATCACCACTGCTCTTGTAAAAAGAAGATAGGAAGAGACTTTGGTCTCAGACCTTATTAGACTTTAACAAATTCAGCTTCAGGATCACAGCCTCAAGGCCACATACGCCACTGCCGAATGACCAGCGAAAAAACGATAACTGATCGTTCGGTTCAGATTATCTCTGTAACCCGCTTAAGACTATTTGATCTGTCCCCAAAAAGTTCATCCCATTCCTCAAATCCACGTGTATGATTTGTGATGAATGAGCCACCTACTCACACACGGCTTTTGCTAACGTCAATTCAACAGTCAAAACACCAAAGGATTTGGAAAAATGATAAAGATACTCCTGGTCGGCCTATTCCCAAATCATGTGGTGGCTGAGGCATCTGCGCAACTTTTCAGTCAGCTATTGTTTTGGTTCTTAATGGTCATGTCATATACAGAACTGAGGGGATTCAATAGACAATTTCTATATGGTGGTACATCAGTTTGTTAGATTTCCGATTTCGTCAAAAATGCGCAGCCCAACCAGTGCGCAGTCCTTTACATGAAGCTTTCACTGCGGGTTAGACCGCTTCATCTTACATTATTTCAACAGGTTGTTCGGTGTCACTGCCTGACTAGGGTTATTTATACTACCTTTACTCGAGTTCCAGCTAATGGTCTCACATTTACAAATGAATGTCTTCCGGGCAAATTGTCGAACCACTAGTGAAAGTGAAGCAGCGCGATAATAGATGGCTGCTCCGAAATACATGATAGTTCTTAATACGATGACGCTTCGTGTAATTGACTGGTAGATTTGTTGTTTCATCGCATCCAGGGTAGTCACGAAAAGTTAAGGTTGCAAACAGCTGTTTTTGGTATTTACCATCAAGCACACAAAATTGTAAGGAATTCACTGAACTTTTCTGTCAAACTGCAACATGATTATACGCAGTGCCAATAATCATGGAAGCTATGGTAGACTGTCTAACTGGGTGGAGGGCGGTTTGCTTGTGTGTGCGTTGTGTTTACACTAAATCCGTGCCGGGCATATGATAACACGTCAACCAGATTAGGGGGTAAATGAGATTCAGATAGTTCAAACATGACTGGCCACTGAATTTGCTTGGCCTGTACGTATTTCTTTTGGGCCCATAACTGGAGTTGTGAAGAACGATAGTGGTCACATCTGTCGTCGATAAAAGCCTGGTCCTGACAACTAGAAAATAGACGCCGTAAACAATTTTGAAAGCGCTGTTGATCGTGAACTGATGACCTATGTCTGCCAGATGGGATCCGATAGTACACGAGATTGCATTCCACAAGCCATTACGGAGCCATTTCAGAAGATGCTCACAGATGCTGGCTGATAACAGACTGGTGCTCATTTCAAAGTAGCCTGCTTGACAAAAACAGGTGGAAGAATAAATACAGATTGACGACAGTAAACTATGCAATCTGCTGTTGTAGTCTGACATTTGTACCGGTCAGTTCTTGAGTGAACTTATGATTCCTGTGACGTGGTAGGTTTTGGTCAATGCATCTTCCAACCTACGACTAGTCAGTTTGTTAGCTGCATAACCTTTATGTACCAAAGTGATAAGGATCGTCTCTTCACTACTGTTTCCGCCACTGAATGGGCACCCTTAAACTTGCTTTCCTAGAAATCTCTCTAGTCATCCACTTTGGCTCAGTATCTCCAGGATTTGTCTTGAATCGCTGTCTATAGTGTCTGGTATGCATATCATTCTTGCTGTGTTGGTTGGACGGCAAACCAAATGTCGTTTTCATTTCAGTGAAACAAAGTTCACGGAATCGGTTAACTGTCACGTCCTTGTCCTTTTTGTATGAATGGATCTTTGGATGGATCCATCTCACCACACCAAGGAATAAAAACATACCTCCCTTTTCTTCCCCCAGAATACACTGTATATACGGGTGTGCACGAGTTACCATCACTAGAAAACCTTATACACCAGTGGTATCTTTGATCACAAGAAATATGCCATCTACATAGCGCCTATAGAACAGAAATTCGGAAAGTTGGGATCCTAATTTGCTAGGTACCAATTTGAACATAAATGCTTTTGTGAACAACGGGCTATTGTGTTAAATATTACAAAGACGCGGTGGAATACTCACTTAACAACATTTAGCGAAAACAGACGGAGGTTGGTATTCCGGTTGAAAAATTAAACTTATTGTTTTTTACACAGATTTTACAATTTCAACTCAACAATGAGACACAAACACAAACATGTCTTTCATTTGCTCGCAAAAATTCTCCCAGAGGTTGGGATATGGTATACGAAAGGTAGAGATCGTGAAGTGTGTATACGTGCAGCAGTCTGTCATTGCTATCAGTGCGTTTTGTTCGTATATCACACATATCACTCAACCGCATCTCTTTTGCAGTAAGAATATTCGGCTGTTCCCTCGTATCGCGTGATATTTCTATAGTGTTTGTCTGTTTGGTCTGACTCAGACGGTCAATGAGAGAGTCTGGCAAAGTATTATTTGCAGCCTCAAAGTCGTTTTTCGATTCGGCTTCGGAAAGCAGAAGAATGTTTTGTGTTCCTAAGAACACAAAGTTCTGTTTTCCGTCAAAAGACTTTAACCACATTACTAGGTCCGACAGCGAAATACTGCATACGCGCTGGGGTACAATCGAACAGGTGTTAGAACCCAGAGCGATCCTTATCCAGAATTGACCTCAGGATTCAAACCGGACTATCATATATGTGTTTTAAATTGTGAGTGGGCATCTTATCCTTTTGTAAAAAGCATTTGACATTTTCGATTAGCCAGACACCTCTTGTTATTTCTGTGTTCTTGACTCGAAACGCCCGCATCAGCAAGCTTGAGCTCAAGTTAGTAATGATGCTAGAATTGTAGCTTCACATTTCGGTAGCACGGTACACATAAAGCTTAGGAGTTTTAAGCTCACTTGTCACAACAACCAGCAGACCTATTTATCGTAAGGTAGAACCGTTAAGCCGATAATGATTACAGTCTGTTTTGAATTTTGAAGAAACTCGAAGCAGAAAGTGAGAAAAACCCAGTGATGTTGTATAATGAGAAGCTGACCATGGTTTAATGTTATCGTTGCCGGTCGTTGGTATGGCAGAACGAACTTAGCTTGAGGGCTCAAAAGCATGGTCTGCAAGACTACAGGAGACAGAGTTTACTTTGGGGACCTCACGTGGAGGTAATAATTCAGGAGTTTAACCCACTCGCCTGCCTTGCCGTTGAGAGCGGCGTCTGACTCAGATTATCTTTACGCGTTGAACATAAAGCCGAAGCCATATCAAGCCTCCACATGGTACTTGGGTCTAGTTTATCGTACTGGATAATACAATGGCTTTCACGGTCAGTCGCCAGATAGTAGTTACTCTTTTTTCTAAGGGCCTTATATCTAATAAACAGTTTACTATTCGGAAGACAGCATTGCTGGCACTATAGAAATTCTGATATTACAAAGTTAGTAATGTGACGTACAACCTTATGACATTACTTGTTTAACCTCTCTGACATGGCAGTGTTCAACAGGACCTGAGATTCCAATCAACGTAGCCCTCTGGATGAGCATATTATTAAGAAGAGGCCATCATGTAAGAACGTCTGAACCGCAGGCCAAACGTTTTCGCGGCTAAGTTAAAATTTGTACATTCGAAACACTTTCTACAGATGAGACAATAGTTTAGGGGAAAATTTATTTATCATTGAAAATCCACAACTCTTGATGTATGCTGCATACAATACGCTATAAAGTTGATAAGTGCGAATAGTACTCAAGGTTGACATCTGATCGATCACTAATTTTTTTCATAAGAGGATGACAAATGAATGATATTCACATTATTAGTTGGATTCTGACAGTTCGTACTTTCACCTCATGCTTATCATCTACCTGCTTCAAGGGGGAGAATTCATTTGCATTCTTATCAGAATGGGGTGTCTCCATTTGACTCAAGAAATGCTGGAGATGACTGATGAGTAGTAGGGGATTTGGTTTATTTTTCAGTTGAAAATCACTCACATCTGATCGCAGATTTCGCATTCAGATAGACATTCCATCCAACCTCTTTCGAAAAGAAGCACCAGACTCGAGTTTCGCTCTCATTGGAGCTGGTCAGTAGTTCATATCCTTACCACGGCAGGGATTTGAACTCCGACCACGCGTTCATGAGGCAACAGTGTTGATCACTGCGCCATTCACTTTACATTAGGCACGACCGAGTTATCGAATTTGAACGCTCAACCACCTTCGCTTGTGAGTAATGATCAGGTTGCCCGATCGTCTCCAGAAGAGATACAGTAGCTGTACTGCTAACTCCAATCGATAACCCCGTGAATAGGACTTCATAGATAGGTCGAGATCACTGATCTTGTTAAACATGATCGCGGGGTTATTGATTCGAGTTAAAAGGACAGTTACTGTTTCTCCTCTCGAGACGATTGGGCAACTTGATCAAGTGCTGGAGGTGATCGGAATATCGATTTTCTTCGAAGACGGATAAGCCGAGGTTACCAACATTTGGTAACCAAAGATATCTTCGGTTTGATCAGAATAACGTGATTAACCGGCAACTGGTTTTACTAGTGACGTTTCACTTATGGCATAGAAGTCTATACAGACAAGCTTCTTTGTCAGATGTGAAATTTCCTCAGTAAGACAAATTACCGATTGCTCACAATTCGTTCTGAAATTACGAATACTCACTTGGTCATGAGGGTATTCCAACTATAAGATCTTTAGTTATTCCATCATCAGGTCTCTTCCATAGGAAGCATCTGAAAACTGCCACCTACAAAATAATCGTCACACTTCTGGCGACTGAAGTCGAGCACCTAAACCACACTTTCAGAATCCAGTGTAACTAGGGCCTAAAGATTTCCTGTTTGAAGCTTATATCCTTGTGAAAACACCGATGGGAACAGTGGTTTGATAATTACTTCTAACTGGCGAAACTCTGCATTTCACGAGCCTGTTGTTTTGGATCGTTTAACTTAGTGATTTTAGGCATAAGGAGCCATTAGGGATTCTGGTTTTCACACAAATTGGGTATCACTCACAACTGACCGCAGCTATCGTATTCCTACAGACTTTCCAGTTGGTCATTAGGCTTGAGTTTTGCTTCAATTAGAGCTCGTCAGTAGTGTACACCCAAGCCACGGTCAGGAAAAGTCTATGGGAACGAGGAAGTTGCTATCAGTTTTGGGTGATCTTCAATCTACATGAAAACGAAAATACGTATTACTCATCATTAAACAAAATTTCACTCAACAGGTTGATGATTTCTTTGATTTCAACTTGGAGTGGAGTCCTAGTCGAGGAATCATCAATTGGAGTTAAAAGGACAGCTACTATGTATACTCTCAAGGCTCCCGGGCAACCTGATCATTACTCAAGTGAAGGCAGCAGAACGTTCACATATGATAACTCGGTTGTGCCTGTGAGAACATTGGCACGGCAGTCAACACGGTTGTTTCATGAACGCGTGTCCGGAGTTCTGGTCCTGGTCGTGGTAGAAATATCATCATCATCATCATCATCATCATCATCATCATCATCATCATCATCATCATCATCATCATCATCATCAT